>JAQMCW010000037.1:14761191-14774744 GCA_030068335.1 Chrysichthys cranchii | reverse complement strand
ATGTGTGTGTGTATATATATATATATGTATATATATATGTATATATATATATATATATATATTTATGTATTTCAACAAATATGAACAAAATACGAGTCAAATGAAAGACTCATAATGAAATAAACCTGAAATCAAAACGTATCCCACTCTTCCTTACATAGACACATGTTGCACTACTGTACAAGTTTTGATTAAAACTGAAAAGGCACCAGTTTCTGCAACTTTAGTAATAAATAAATAAATGCATTTTCATATATAGCATAGTGTGTTTGTATCTGAAATATGCTGTAAAAAAAACATATTTGAATATTAGTCTGTTTATTTGTTTGACAGTTTGCATGAGTCTAAAATAATCATCAACTTCTGAATATCTGGATTTCATATACAATCTCTCTGTGTGTATGTTTTTTTCTAGTACCATTAAATAACATTAAATAACTATAATTTATATATGTGGGGGACTGACTGACAGAAGACGGCTGCTTGGAAGCTACAAAAACATTTTATTAAATGGTTCTTCTTTCTGCATACTCAGATCGTGCTTTAGTTTTTTAAATATCATGTTTATTTTTTTCCTCAGATGACATTTGCAAACTCATTGACTCGCATTATTGGGCTAGACAAATAGGTTAACACTTGAATTGATTTGATATTTTGCTTTGCATTAGGTTCACAACATTTGACAGTCTATTAGCCTAATAATTACCAAACCGTTCTCTCTTCACCTGGTGCCAGTTGTGTTTGTCCTCTTGAAAAAAGGCACATTTAGCCACATCCTCTTCCAACACACTTTTCTTTTCGAGCCTGCCCTTTTCAGCCCCTCCATATCTCTTCCTATTCATCCTGTGACGCGTATCACTACGTTACTGAATGAAACAATTTGCAGGCTAAAAGCTGGGATGTGCAACTCCTTTAGCTGGTAGCACTCATGTAATCTATAGCTATACAGAGGCTGCAGTGTCAGCTGTACAATGTGGACCATATAGAATAATGTTGGACATTAACTAATGCAATGATTGTCGAGTTAAATTATTTTGCTTCCAACCGGCCCAAAAGTCAAGCAGCCCAGCGGGAATACTCCCGAGTCTCCCTCTCCGTTACTGAATAAGTACGCAACCAGCATTTTTTTGTCAGTTTTTAAGTTTCTTTAAAATACTCCACTGACCAATAATTAATTCAGACTGAAAATTTACTGTAAGAGGGCATGGGTTTACATTAAATATTCTGACAGTGTATGTACATATTTGTTTTTTGAGCAAATCTGATAAATTCCATAAAACATCTGGAAGCCACTGAACAAATTCCCTGGTTAATGACTGAATAAATGACAATTTGGTGTACTGTCACATGAATACCTTTTGTCCAAGAAACAAACTCTTCGCTGCGAGAACAGTGAATCCTTCTCCTGGTCCATCTTCCATTGTGTTGTTGGTTCCGTCTTTGTCGTTCTCTGCACTCTTCTGCAAACAGGCAAAGTAAATATATTAAGTGGTGTCTTTACAAAATACAACAGGTTCAAATGTCATAATGAAATGGAATGACAATATAAAAGTGGTTCCTGAAATCACAAAATCACCAGTGTCACTGTGTATAGATGGTCTTGTGGAGAGGAGGTAGCACTAGACTGACCCTTGGCTTACGGCCTGGCTTTCCTCGGCTCTTTTTGGACCTCTTGCCGCTCTTGACCTCTTTGTCTGTCTTCTCTGGCGCCGTCATCTGTGAATCCACCTTCACTCTTCCTCCTCTCTTCTTGGAGAGCAGCTCAGGGTGGATACGCGGCAGGACGCCACCGTTTGATATGGTAACCCCTCTGAGCAGCTGCAAAAAAAAAAAAAAAAAATCAAAACGCAAGATACAGCTTGTCTCAAAAAGCATGCAAGATCAAAAAGACTAAGCCTTAATTGTTGGTTAGTCACACACCCATTATTTGGGGGTGTATGAATATAGCATTACTGTGATTAAGATCAAGCTAACGACAGCTGTTTCAGTTAAGTCCTGGACACAAGACAATGCATATGAATGACCCCAGAGTGTATTCCAGCTACATGCCAGCTTATAGTTACACTGCCTTGCATCTGATTACACGTTACAGCATATATAGTTAATCCTCTCTTATTGTAATTAACCTCAGACGATTTAATCTTTATAAAACACCAAAGTGTGTGTGATGTGTTCCTGCAACTGAAGTCAGTGAATTTATTTGTTCCCTGCTAAAGAATGTAATAACTTCTGTTGAGAAATGGGTTGTTTTCACATTTTGATAAACAGGTAACAATAATAGTATCCTCCACAAAACACTGTATATTAAATTTCTTTTCGATATTTACAAACCACTTGCAAATCCCTCAGTTACAGAGCTGCTCATAATACTTATAGCGCCAGAACAATCTGGGGTTCTGGATTCATTTTTCAATCTGACTGATAATAACAGACTGCAAACAAAGATAATGAGAAACAGCTTTCATGAGATAAAAACATAAATCAACCTGAAATATTTCCGTGCACCAGCTAATGCTCTCACCATCACGCATGTAAATAAACTGTGCTTGTACATTTTTTAAACCTTTCTGTTAAGGTGTTATTGCTATATATCAGCCATCAGAGTCACAGGTGTATTAACGGTTACTTTATAAGCTCAGTTAAAAAGGAATATTTCGTTCACTCAAATTTCATTTACACCTGTGGAATGAAACGAATTAACTGGCGCTGAAATAAACAAATGCTGCTTTCACCTTCTTACAGCAGGAGGCAGGATGTATGTTTTGTCCAAAGTTATGGCCATTTCATCTAAGCTGTACTGTACCTGGTTAAGCTCTTCATCATTAGCCACTGCTAACTTGATGTGCCGTGGAGTAATTCGTCCTTTCTTGTTGTCTCTGGCCGCATTGCCAGCTAGTTCCAAAATTTCAGCTAAACACAATGAAGATAAAAAAAATATTAGATGTATTTATATTCATCTCTCTATATATCCAGCAACTAAATGCACTGTATATGCCGTGGAAAAAAGTCTACGCACCCCTGTAAAAATCGCAGGTCTTTGTGATGTAAAAAAAATTAAAACCAAGATTTTCCACCTTTCATGTGATATAGCAACCAATAAAAATTTAATAAAAATGAAATGTTTTAAGGTAAAAGGAAAAAGAAAAAACTTGTACAAGTGAGTACACCCCTGGAATAATACTTTGTCAAAGCACCTTTTACTTGTAATACGTCTAATCGGTGTATATTTTGGGCTAGAATCTACCAACTTAGCACATACTGATAGGGCAATTTTATTCCACACTTACTTGCAAAAAAATGCTCCAGATTTATAAAGATTTATCGAGAAGATCTCCTGTGCACAGCCCTTTTCAAGTCATTTAAAAAATTCGATTCATGGGCTCTGACTGGGCCATTCCACAATGTTGATCTTCTTCTTCTGAAGCGATCTTCTTCTTTTGTTGACTTGGATTTGTGCTTTGGGTGATTATCATACTGTAAGGTGATTTATTTTCTTCAGCTGTTTAACAGAGGGCTACAGTGGTTGTTTTTTTTTTTCAAACTGGAATCTGGAGCTATCCATGATTCTCTGTTTTGAAAACAGTCCTAGTCCCAGTTAAAGACAAGCAGAAGCCACCACCACTATACGTAACTGTGGGTATGGTGTTCTCTGGGTGATGAGCTCTGTTGTTTTTGTGCCAGGAAAATAAATAAATAAATAAATAAATAAATAAACAAACAAACGCGCGCGCGCACACATTTTTTTTTTACAGTTATGTCCAAAATGTTCTGCCCTGGTCTTATCAGCCCAAAAAACATTTGCCACAAAGTTTGGGGTGATTTATGTGGTTCTAGATGGGTTTAGATGTTAGGGGTTTTTTTTTGTTTATTTTTGTAAGAAAGAGCAGATGTTCCTGCAGTTCCTTTAATGCTGCCATATGTCAATTTTTAACAGTGACAGCCATCACAGTGTTCCATGGCACATCAAATGTTTTGTAAATTGTTTTGGTCTTTGTCTCCTGACCAATACCAGACACTGAGATCCTGTACATGCTTTGTAACTTCCTTGTGGAGCATGGCTTAAGCAGTTGCATAAAACCAAGATGTCAAAATAAAAACCCTACAGAAGCAGCTGATCTTTATTTGGGGTTAGTCATAATCACTGCTGTCACATGCACTAATAACAACCAGGTTACTGCAAGCTTGTTTGTTTGTTTGTTTCTTTCTTTAGCATTTTCCTCTCTAAAGCATTTCTAAACTTGACCTGTTTTTCACTTGAATTTTATTGGCTCCTATATTAGATTAAAGGTGGAAACTTGATTTCAATGTTTGTTTGTACATAAGACTGCAGTTTTAACAAGATCATGTAGAAACTATATAGCTAATATCTCTCTCTCTCTCTCTCTCTCTATATATATATATATATATATAAAACTGCCTCATAAAAATTTCTGGCATGTAATCGTGATGTTGACAGTTGTGGAGCTAGCCTGATTGAGCAAATAAGTAGCCTAAAAATAAGCAAAAAAACCCAACTAAACATTTTTCAGGCTTTTAAAATGACAAAATGAACTATTGTAAACAGTCAAGGTTCCCCCGAGAGGACAGCAGCCAAGCATGGAGTCTGTTACTGCTAGTGATAAACACAGAATGGTCTTCAGAAAGGTAGGAATAGCTGTTTCATTTTATTGTCTCGTCTGGCTTTTTGATTGTTTACTGTAGCAGGTTGGTTTTGCGGTTGCATATTGTTGTTACTATTTTACTGCCTAATTGTTAATATGATGCTGCAGCTAAATGAGAGAGTCTGTTTGCTTTGCTGACTTTTACTGCACATTTCTCTGGGCTTTATTCAACACACAATGTTTTATGTAAGAGTTATCAGCCTCCGCCTTGTCCATTAATTCTGTATAACGGACACCTCAAAGGCTGCGTATACCCCGGTTACCAAACATCTAAACACATTTGTATATTTACCGGCCTAGAAAGAACATACAATGAATAATTTTTCTCAGAAACAAGCATGCTCGTGGTATACATTTGTCATGAAGTAGGATAACCTGAGGCGTACGGTGTATCTGGTTTGGTAGTTATGGTTACCAGCTATGCAGGCTGCCAGTCAACGAATAATTTACTATGATTGTCACGGCTACTGTTCAGTAGTTCTCAGTGCATTGACATGGAATGCTGATTAATACTTTTTCCAGCCGATCTACTTTATAGGTGTCCCGTTATATGAATTTATCAGACACCTAGCAGGAAATCAGAAAAGAGTATTTCTCATCACCGGGGTATAAGATAGTATATTGTAGCCTATCAGTTATCTGGCTGCTGTTGATTTTTAGTCTTTATTTTAGGTCTTTGAAATGCATATAGTGGGATAATCGGTTTTTAAGATGGTGTTGTATCAGTAATGTGCCAAAAAATATAAATAAAACTTTGCTGTGTATGTCAGTGCCCTGGAACCTAGGCATTAAAGGAAGCTTATAAGCGTGTGTGTGTGTGTTTGTGTGTGTGTGCCATGTTTTTAATACACTGTGGGGACACAATGTCCCCACATTGTGATATAAATATGTTATTATTACCATGTGGGGACATTTTCCCAGTCCCCGTAAGGGAAATCTCAATGTTACAAAAATCTCTAAAAACAATCCAAAAACTGAAATAGCCAAAAGCCTTCTATTTTCTTTGGTTACTTATGGTTAAGGTTAGGGTTGTCCTAGTTAGGGTTATGCCTATAGAAATGAATGGGAGGTCCCACAAAGACATAAATACAAACATGTGTGTGTGTGTGTGTGCGTGTGCTCTCACCTGCCAGGTACTCAATGACAGCTGCCATATAGACAGGAGCGCCCATACCGATGCGGTACTTATGAGTCCCTGTGCGCAAGTACCTCATCATCCTCCCTACAGGAAAGATAACACCAGCCCGGGCTGAGCGTGACAGCTTGGTGGTCTTCTTTTTTCCTCCTCTGGCCGACATGCTGGTTTAGGTGTAGTTGGGGGGGATATAAACCATAACAATAAGACATTTTAATAACAGCAATACCAGCACCCTTATAGAGTCAGACAGCAAATTAGAAACAAATGTATACCTTGAACGTACACAATAAAAATGAGCAGTGATCTCACCTTTGTTTTTGTTTTTTTGGTTCACAGTGTCACTGGACGATCACCTACGTGAAATACAGTGACATGCAAGAAGTAAACGGATGAGCAACATACTGAAATCAAAGTCTTAACTACAACCTTTTCTACTGTGAGGGAACATTATGGGTTATGGGGTCACTATTACCTACACTATCATGGGGCCATGCTTTATTTATTTATTTTTAAAAAGGAGAGGGGGTTCGTTTACAACATATGCCTTTTCTCTCTCTCTCTCTCTCTCAAAACATTACGACATTTCTACCTGTAAACCCTAAATGAGCCCGGATGAGACCCTGTGAGCAGCAGGAGCTCAGCCCAGTCGTCACCTGTCAGCCAGCGTTACAGCCGATACATAATTCATTGGTCACTGACACTCTGCCCTATAGCTCCACAGACAGGGGCTTTTCTAGGGTTTTTTCCTTTTCATTTACACGTCAACATTTCCCTAGGACATAAAACCATCCTGTTTAATTCGATATATAATCTAGAAAAACCACTGAAAGCAGCACCGGGCTGTGCAAAACCGTTAATGCGCGAGCGAATAATAATAAAACCCCAACAACAAGAACAACATTGGTGATCCAGTGCTGCTGGCCGCAGCGGCTTCACACACACTTAAAGGAAAAATGCCACACGACGAACACACGTATAAACGCGCCGACACTGCGTGAGCCCCTTCTAAGTTTAAAAATAAAAGGGCCGAAATAAATTATTATTATTATTAATAATAATAATAATAATAATAATAATAATAACAGGCGGTAGGAAAAAGCCGCTGCGCTGCAGAACCCACGCCTCGGTGCTAACTCGCAGCAGCGGCTCGAGCTGCGATCGCTCCGCGGGCGCCATGGAGGAGGAAGACGGCTCCAGAGTGCGCACATAACCGCGGAGCCACAAAAAGGCCTCGCCTATTAACTTCACCGCTTTATATGGCAAACAACGCGGTCCGCTACGGTATTTATCAAAGCGACAGGCTGGAGAGAGGAGGCCAAAGCGTTTGGTTGTAAAGCCGCTCCGCCCACGAACTAAACCCCCATTTTGTTTCGGAGGCGCCGAGTACAGTAACGTCAGGCTGAGACTGCTCTCTGCACACACGGACAGCCCAACTAGTCCCTCCGTCGCAACCCTGTTAACCAACCTGGCGTTGTTATTTGCGGGAATTTACCTGTTGTCTCCTACTTAAGGCGACATATAAAACACAAATATGTCCTTAGACGCTCCCACAAGCTATTCTTGCTCTTATCCGTGTTCTGTGCCCTTATGCTGAGCTCCTCTTCTTCTCAAAAAAAAAAAAAAAAAAAAAAAAATGGATAGCAAACTGGAGCCAGTAGCAGAGTGCCGGCGATGGAGGCAGGCTCATGCTCCTGAGGCTGCTGAGGGGCAAAACACAGCAAAAGCCCCCCACATGTGCGTGCATTCGAGGGAAACAAAAAGCACATTTTAGATGATGATTTTTAACACGCAGATTTGTATCCCTGTTTTCATTTTCTTTCTTTCCTTCTTTTTTTTTTTTTTTTTTACTTGTCCCTAAGTGTATGTAGAGAAGCAACCCATGAGTCCTATATTGGAAAAATTTCTAACTCGAAAATAAATCAATTAATTAATTAATTAAATAATAATAATAACAACAATGAATCCCCAGTTTTCATTAGTAATTCGATTAAAAAGAAGGACATCTGACCATCCACTCAGTTTTAGGAGCATGTGCACTATTCTTAGTGAGGGCTGTGTCTTGCTGAATGTATTGGAGCTTGCACTGTCTAGGTGGTTATTAATGGTGAAGTGTAAGACTTATCTGTGCTGCTCACTGTTGCCTTCATGAATTTTACAGGGGCATTATGGTTCCTTAGTGTGCATCTGAACATTTCCTTCAGAGGGCAGCAGAAGACCACTTCAGAAGTGTGTGTGTGTGTGTGTGTGTGTGTGTGTGTGTGTTTGGACATGGCTTCTCTTTTTCCCAGTTTGTGTTTTCCTTCCTTTAGTTCCAGAGTGGATAAGTTTTTCATAAGTTCTGAACCAGTCAAGTTTTCCCATTTGCTAGTTTCCATGTCCAGTACTAACAGCAAAATTGTCAACATGGAACTGTGAGCATGACCGTACGCGTGTAGCCCACCATACTGTGTATTTCAGGCTAGGATCCTGAGTCTGTCATGGTCAGTGCTCACACTGGGTCTTTATCAATCTTTTAATAAAGGTTGTCGATAATATCTGTATGCTTGTGTAAGCCAAAGCAAGCGAAACATTTCCACCAGGTTTACAAAAGTTTTCCGGACACCCCGCCCCCCCCCTCCCAATTTCCTGTATTCACATGTGTATGTAGTAATCCTGCTAATTATATCATCTAAACTCAATAAATCAGTAATTACATTTGTTAGCCTTCTTATGCATAAATTGACGCACTCAGGAGCATGATTAGGATACAAACATTTTGCTGTAATTATGGGGTTCCAGCTTGATCAATGAGGCCCACTGTTGGAGAATTGAACATTTGCAACAAGGACACACAACTTGCACTAATTGCATCATTATGCCATCAGTGATGCACAGGCACAGTAGCCTACAGATGCCTCGCATAAAGAGACAAGCTCTAAGTTAGATTCTGGGGCTGTTTCTCAATCTCTGATCTTGAGGTCCACTTTGGTTCAGAGTGTTGTTTGCCTGCAAACGGAGCATCCGATCATCAGAGTGTAATGCAGGAGTGCAACTCAGAGGCAGTGGTAAATACGCTGTAGGTTGATCATAAGGCTACCTTTAAAATAAAACAGATGCAGAGCACTAAGGTTAAGATTAATGACACTGGTAGAGACACTAATAATCTTACTCGTTGTGCATGCTGATGAACCTTGCATGTGGTTTGCAAAACTATGATGAATGTGTGTTGTATCCCTAAAATGGGGCACTGTTGCGCTTAATGAGTTAATACCCATAGCTGCAGGTGCCAAGGATAGAGGCAACCCCAACTAAACAATGGGAAACATGACAGTAAGGTGCTGAATATCACGGTACTTGTCAAAACAGCTGAGAAAGCAGGTTGGCTGGCTCAAATATCATTGCCAGAAGCCTGGGACATACACAATGTTTTACCTGTCTCTATTATTACTTGTCAAGTCAGTGGCATACAGGCCAGGGATGTACTAGATCTTTTTTTGCAGACTGTTCAATGATGTGAAGCTCAACCTGAATGTCATATGAACCTTTCTGATGAAGCTTAGAGCCATTTCAATTATGATTGCAGTGATGAAAATGCCCATATGCAGATTTGCTACAGTTGGGATGTCGCTAAAACTGGGTATGTTGCACCATGAATGCTTAGTTCTTGTTAGCCGCATAATATAGGCAGGTGCCAGTACAAGTGTGCACAAGCCCTAATGTGCTGGTTCAGCGCTGGAAGTGGACAGATGAAAGCCTTTTTACAGTGCTGCCTACTTTCTTAAAGTAGATAGTTCAACTAAGGTGAAAACACCTGCAGTATCAAAGCATTCATGCCATAAATATTGATGCTGCAATATATCAGTAAACGAATTAGTTTTTCTGCTCTTTTAAATGTGAACAAGAGTGAGAGCGCTGAAGTATTATGCCATCTGTTTGTCTCATTTCCTTCGTGACAGATTTTAGTTGTTTGGTTGAAGTAATTATTGAGCAAGCATACTTCATTGCAGATTAAGAGAATAGTGTGGATTTTTTAAATGTTTTCTCCCAGGGAAAGAACAGGGAGACCATGAAGGGCTGATTGCTTGTTTAAATAAAAATACTTTTACATAACAGATATGTAAATGGTAACACTAAACAAAGGGAAATGAGTCATACAGTACAAAGTGATGCCTGAAATATTATGAAGCTTAAAGCCTGCCATGTATCTAACAAGGCCATGTGCAAATGACAACTCAAAAAAGCAACATTGTCTTAATACCAACACCAAGATTATCCCAGATCCTTAATGTGATAAGCAATTAAACACAGCATATTGTACTGGATACATTATTGTTATATAAAGACTTTATTTGTTGCAGTACCAGACTTTGCTTCGATTCTAGGGCTTTAAAATTCTACATTACTACTAATATGGTCAAAGTGATTTGATGTAGAATTATAGTGAATAGTCTGTTAAAAAAATATTGCCTAAAAGTATTTGAATTTTCATGTGTGGTCAAGTTACCCCAGGTGGCACAGTGGAATGCTTGTGAGATAACACCATTTAAGGATTAGAATGGATTAGATCGGATTGCCTTTTCAGTCCAGTCCAATCCAATCCAGTCCTTACCAGAGTCAGATCATCAGATAGCAGAATAGGAAGAGATTTCCACGTCAGTCTAGACGGCTGTTATAGTGTCTACTGAGAAAGGAAGCAGACAGTTCTGGGCCTAAAATTAGTCTTAGTCTTAGTGGAAGACTCTGCATCCTGTTTAATACATGAATGTCATACTACATCGAAGTGCGCCGTATCGTGAAATCTGCAATACTCATTGTGTGGTGGATCCTAGCACAGAGGATGTCTGGCGATGACTTCCCCAGCCGTGCACTGCTCTTCTGGGGTCATTTTTTGGTGGTAAGTGTGCATCTTTACCTTACCTAAAGCGTCCAGGGTTGTCTTAGGAAGGGGGGCATGCACTCTTAGTCAGCAGCTACAGACTAAATTGTCTAAACACCTGGTTTAAGCAGACTAAACAAAAGAAGCCTGCTGATGATTGCACTTGGTCCACAGGGACTCCGCAAGCAGCAGCAACACCCACTTTGCATTCACTGGAGTTGACAGAGAGCAGTAGGTAGCTCGTCACTGTGCTATAATTTACCGCTATTTCAATTTCATATGTGCCCTTCAGAGCTTGCAATAAAGTAAATTAATAAAAGTTTAATAAACTACTACAAAAATATGGAATGAAAAAATATCATTTACAGTATGCACAAATATTATCAGATAGCTACGTATCAGACTATTCAGATTTTAAAGTGTGTATATGTGTGATACAGGATATCTTGTGGGAAAATGATTCTCCTGTTCTTTTGGTGGGATTTCCCTTCATGTGAGAGTGAGTGAAAGGAAGCACAGTGTTTACACACATCTGTCGTATTAAACTGGGCACAGGCCCTTTTCACAACCATACACACTGCTTGCTACGACTGAAAAAAGTGCAGCAATCGAGTGGTACAATTTAGTGATCTTCCAGGGTTGTAAAAAGGCAACAAAGACATGTAAGACACAACGTATATGTCATAGAAATGAATTACAGTATTATTTCTTATATATACTTCAGAAGCAACACATTTTGGCAATTTTCAGTAAATCAGTGTTATATAATTAAGTTGTTTAAATTTAACCCAGTTAATTAAATATTAAGGTATATTACAGCAATTTTATTTGAGGAGTTACCATATTATAATTAAGAACATCCATTGTTCCCTTATTTTCTATGAGCCCGTTCTACCATTTTACTTTTCCTATCTGGTGACTTACCCCTGCAGTCATGGAAGGGATTCAAGTTGTTTCCTAGAAGCACTTGAAAAAGCTCCAAAACCACAATTAGTATAGCTTTGTGGAAAGGTTTGTAGATTGCACAAGTGTATGTTTACATTAGACCTCCATTATATTCATTTGTCTGCCAGACAAAAAGTACAAGAGCATGCTTTTATCTGTTTGTGATATTTCTATCATGTTATGCAAAAAGAAGGTTAGTAATAGTTACTCACAATAGATGTATAAGTGATATACAGAGACAACTGGTAGATTGGGTTTTCATTCATCTTCAGCAACTTCTTTATCCTTAGGAGGGTCACAGTGGAACTTACCACAGGCTTTCTCATTAGGGGTATATTTGGATGTATATATACTTATAGATATGTTTATAGATGAATAAGCTTTTAAGTGGATCTATATACTGTGAAGCTTCTTTGTGACAATGTCCATTGTTAAAAACACTATATAAATACAACTGAATTGAATTGAATTGAACCCCTGGAAGAAGTGGAAATACACACTGGATGGGACGCCAGGACATTGCAGGGGACCATGCACACACTTATTCACACCAAGGGAAATTTAGCATAGCCAATCCACCTGCTGGCATGGTTTTGTTAGGTGGGGAAACCAGAGAACCTTGAGGAAACCCATGCAGTCACAGGAAGAACATGCGAATCTCTGCACAGAGAGTAACTCAAGCTCATGATCAAACTGGGGACCCAGGATCTTATTGACAGCAACACTTCACACTATGCTACTGTGCCGCATGTTTACAATGTTCATTTTCTGTGTTCCACTACAGCTGTACATTTATACCATTTATCATACCGAACCAAGCACTTATATGGAAAGAAGTTTTAAAGAAAAGTTTGAAAGTTATATTAGAAATCAAACAAGACTGAATAAAAATAGGTTTAAAACTTTTTGAATCCCCAAATCGTATTTTTAGACACGCTGTAAGTATTAGACCTTCAACATACTTGTTAATTTGGGTTTTTACTTTGGGAACATACTGTTATAAGACCTGATGAAACCTCACTTATGAAAACAGACCTCATCACGCACTCTCGGTAATGTCACCTTGGCCAGGTATTTATAGGTTTCAGAAAGCAAATGGCTAAGCTGATGGATCTTTCACTCTCCAGGACCAAACTCCAGTCAGACCATTCCAAGGACTATAGCTTACCACCTTTGTTCAAAATCTCCTCCATAAGTCCTGGTTGAGCCCAAAGGAACTGAAGCGAGTTAAAGAGCAGGAGGGAATTATAGAGAAGTATTGAGAGAGGCTGAGTGAGAGATAGGGTTGGGTTACATTTAGACAAGGCTGTCGTGTCAAAATAGGCCCTCAAAGTGGCGACAAGCCCCAGGCCGGCGACCTTGCCCCTTTTGCCAAGCCCCGAATTCCTGGTGGGTATTTTTAGAGATGGCATTTAAAGTTGGCAGTGCATCAACTTCTAGGCTTCTGCAGTATTTCCTGTTCCTGTTAAACATGGAGCTATGGGACATAGACTTCCACAGAGACTGGGACAAAACCTGAGCACATCTAAAAATAAGGATTCAATATTCTCTTTCTGATTCAGCATCAACTTTACTCCTGAAAAAGGACGAATAATAATAAGAGCATCAATATTTTCCTGACAAATGACCACTTGTGTACAGAACACATGTAGAATGTCATACAAAAGAAATTGCATGAACACGGTCACTTATATACATACACACATTAATGCTGATTTTATTTTTAATTCCCGTTATGTAAAGTTTAAAAAAGATGAATACAAGCATGACAAATCTAATAAGATAGAGGACACAATTCATTTGCACATCGGAAGTGATTTCACATAATGGCAGCCGAGTAGGGAGAAAACTGCTGCTTGATACATAAGCAAAAGTATTATTAATAATCATTTATTACAAGTATTATTAAGCATCCTTCAGTTTAATTGGATGATGATCTGTGCCCATATGATAT
>JAQMCW010000037.1:14732970-14743076 GCA_030068335.1 Chrysichthys cranchii | reverse complement strand
ACACACACACACACACACACACACACACACACACACACACACACACACACACACACACACACACACACACAACTCCACTTGGGTCTGTATGCTTTTCTTACTATATTACCTCCCAGTGAAGTTTTTACACTGATAATATTCTTAGTTCGGGTTCCAGTGAATCAGTATCAGGATGTCTTTACTGATGGAGACTTCAAAGCACTTATGTAAGTTAGCCTGGATCAGGGCGTCTGCCACATGCCGTAAATGTCATGTAAATGTAAATGAGGATATTAAGTAATAAAGAAGGAGCTGGTCTCAACAGACAGGGGTTCTTTTGCTTTGCCCAAGGGTTAACATCCGAACTGGTTGCACACACATCTTATTAAGGCACAATGTAAAGAACAATTTAGTTCTATAAGTTTTGCTTTGTTTACGCAGTGATTTCTGCATAACTAAAGAACTAGTCAAACAGCACACAGAGCAGATGAGACTGTCTGCAGAATTCCCATGGTTTTCTCTAAGGTCAAGGTCTGAAAAAGGCATCAGCACCAGGGCTTAAATGCAGTATTCCGTGAGAGGGCCATAACCCTCTTAGTGTAGTGGGCTTTATGCATGATGCCCATTCTCACATATCCCACTGTGAGACAGGCTAGCATTTTTGTGATGTTTTCACAACAAATTGGAAAACCAGATCACCGGAGAACTGCCGGGAAAAAAAAGCACTTCGCCTTTGACACCGTCTGTTTATGTTGGGTTACATCAGCAAGAGGCAAGTGAGGTTACAGACTTAACACTAACTGATGTCTTCCTACCTCAGATTATAGGCACATATTTTCCATATAAATGCTCAATGTCTGGTAGTTTGGCAGAAATAAATAAAAAAGAAATCACAATATACAGTCAACATCCTACTGATACAGAACGGAGAAATGCAGGTTGGTGACGTTGAGTGAAGTACATAGCAGAGATGGACCGAAACACTGGCCTGGAGACTGTGAAAGTGATCAAGAACGTGATTTGTGTTTTTGTTGACTGTTTTATTACAGAAATAATACTATTTGTGTTCTAATTAGCTGGCAGGTTTGCGGTTCATACACAGGAAGACAGTAGTTTAACAAGAACTTGCCAGTGGACCCTGGATTTTTTTATTATTATTATTTTTTTAGAAAGGGACATTCTTATTATCAAACCAACTTCTGCTAGGGAGTTTGGGACACTGAATTAGGAATGTTCCCAATCCTCTTGCTATGATGGACTTTGCAGATTCAGGGATGAGTCGAGATAGATGTTGATGGGTGACACTGAGTGAAATTTAGGCCAACGATTAAGTCTTGTGACTGGAAAAGTCATCAGGAAATTTGATATGGCTCGTAATTAAAGCGTCTTCCTTTTGTAACTCATTGCTCTTTCTGTCTTTATCTCTCTTTCTCCTCTTGCCTAAGACAGTTAAGTTTCTGGTATGCATTTTAGCACATATGCTTTGAATACGACTCTCTTTCTCAAGAAGGTTGCTCTCTCTATCAACCTGTATCTATTACCAACATTCATCTTCTGCTCTTCCTTCTTTCCGGTTCTCTTAAAGGTTCTGGTTTCACAGAGGATGTGGATGTGCAGTCATCAGTGGGTGGGTGTTATTGATAGACACTTCTGTTTACTGCAGGAAGGGGATCACTATAGTTGATCCCAAAGCATGTAAAACTGTCACTCACCGGATAATGGTGATGAAGAGTCACTGTTGATGAGGATGTGATGACTGAAATTGAGACATTCCCTACAATATCTAATAAGTGCACAGGCCTTGCCTTTAAGATTCTTATGATTTTTGTAGAAATAGTCATTTATATAGGTGTTATACTTTGTTCCTGAATGGCACAATGTGAATCTGTCATCAATAAGATACCTTTATCCAATGTGCTTAAATATCAGTAAAAAATGAACCACACAAACAAACAAACAAACAAACAAACAAACAAAAAAGCTTTAAATCCTTTGGCTTCCATGTCCCATCTTTCGTTTAGCATCTCCCAGTGCTCATGAGTATGAAATAGTTATACTAATGGGTTAAGGTTGGTGGTTGCGGTTGCAGCTTTTATTGATGAGCTTTATTTATTAGTGTGGCATGATCTGACAAGATCCTGTTTTAAAATAATGTTTCTTCAGTTATTATTTCAGTTTTGGTTCAACAATAGTGTTACATGTCTAGAGCACTATTTTTTCACAGCAAATTCAAAAGTAAGAACTGGTCTAAACAGGAACCAGAAATTGGACTGTAGTGATGACGGTTAAACCAAGTGCATTATTGTGCAAAAATGACGCCATGCTTAAGTTGAATAAAAAGAGCTTAATTAGGCTTAATTAACATTATTTTTTCAGCCACTTAGTTAACCAGATTATAATAGTTACGTTTGGGCACTGAAAATAATTGTTTGTGATGTTGTTTTAGAAATTAAACTTGATGCTCTAGAGAAGGTAGCATTTTCATTTCCTGGATCTAGGGTCTTTTCTGCATGTGAGCCCAACTGTACACCAATTCCTTATTTTTCTGTGTTGTATTATTTATAATTTCTCTGAATATATGGTAGCACTGTGTGGCATGATATGTGCAACTAATCAGAACTGAACAGTGCTCTTAACTTTGGTTAGGCTTGCGCTGGAACCAAAAACCATACACCTGGAATCTTTGATACTGTATTCCTGGCTAAAAGATGTCATTTCATGTTTTTTGGTAACCAGAGTACTGTTGTGTATTAGAATTAATTTAATGCATTTGTACAATTCTGTGCCTGTCTTTGCTTCCTTAGCTCCCATTAGGGTCAAAGGTAACTCAGATGTCTGAGGCAAGGCTCCTTTGTCCCCCAGGGGGGTAAAGCAGTGGGAAAACAGTGCCCCTGAGGGCCCAAATCCCTTTAAGTGCTACTAGATCTTCCTGGCCTCTGCTATTGTGAGAGCAAGATTCGTCCATGGAGCACAGTTGCTATGGACATATGTTCTTTTAATTTAGCTTAATAACTGCCAGATGATGATAGGGAGGCCAAACAGCAAGTAGTGGAACCCATCCTTAGTTGTTAAAGGACAAGATAAGCTCAGTCTGGAGATTGTGACAGTGGGGAGTCTAGAGATATGTTCTTGGGATGGAAGCCTGCTTCCACTTCCTGTATCATGGAAAATGTTTCGTTCACCTGTGTCTCTGTGAACCTGCATCTGGTAGAAGGCTATAATCAGATAACAAGGAAGAAAAGCTATCAGTCAACACATGCTTGAATCCCGTTTGATTTAGTCTGCAATCATTAATGAATTGCATTTAAACTGTTGAGAGAACGAGAGAGAGTCTCAGTCTGCAATAGATTATGTTTAAAGACAGTGATTCATTTTATATCAGGTGCCTTCGGTCATTTAACAGGTAGTGCAACTGAGTTGGCTTTATGGTTTTGCACAAGGATCCAGCTGTGGTGCGACAGGTTCACTCCTGTCAACTTCTCCCAGTCTGGGTCATCGCATACTTCTCATGGGTGCAGGATTTTGAAGACTGAACTCCTACGGCATCTGCTCTATGTTGTATTTAGTCTGTTCCCAAATGATCGTTCTTTCTTAATGGCTTTGGATCTTCTCTTCCTCACCAGACAGTTTTGGTTGAGTGTGACATCATGACATCACGACAGACCCTTGTTCTCCAGACTTCCTCAGCACTGATTGCTCCAAGAAAATGTTTTGCTGTACAGCACACCTATTCTCTCTCTACCTGCCCCGAAAATACATGTCAGTCATCTATCAACTGAAGTCTTTGTTTACAATGCAGGAGTCAGTTCTCATTATTACCTGGGGTTGCTTTCCATCTTTTAAACTAGCAGTATTCCTGAAGTGGCCCATATCTCACCCTGTTCATCAGTTCTCTCTCTCCCAGACATATGTTAAATTAGACCCTCCAGCTCCCACTGATGGCACTGTTTTGCAATCAGCCTGATGTTATGCACTATCATTTAGGATTATTTCACTCTATGTCAGTGATGAGTTCAGCGGTTAAAGGGCACCTATGATTTTTCACCTTTTGATTAGCTCTGTCAAACTTTAAAATCCATAAAATTATGGACTGTTACTATGACTTGTATTAGTGTATTGTCCCATTAATATTTAACCTTTTCGATTCGTTAAACTCAGCGTTTCTGACAAAGTTTGCTAAATGTGAATAAACATGGGAAGAAAATGGTGTCTATTATTTCTCATTATATGTCCGAAACTCTTTAGACACAGCTATGTCTCTTCCTTGATAGATTCTCTTAAGGCTTTCCAGGAGAATGACCTTGCAGAGGCATCTCCTGTGCTTGTGATTATCTGAAAGCATGACCAGGAAGCAATTTGTTAAGGTTAGGAAGTCTGGATGTCAGGTCACCTCAGCAGATATTTCCATTTAAGTCTCTCTCATGGGGGTTGAGTGGTGAGGTTCATACTCACATATTTCCTCTGGGTGGAGTGAAAAACAAAAGATGCTATGTGTGTGTGTGTATATATATATATATATAAAATCCAGACAATTGACACCCACACATGCTACATTAATATGTGCATTAAAGGAACTGTAACGTAAATGTGATATGTTTTATGTTACTATATGTCACTATAGTTTTTATTCCTGTTGACAACGTAGCTCTGTGGTTGTTAGAAGAAAGTGTTTGCTAGAACCAGACTGCCAGTTCACAGAAACATTTCTGATTTACAGGCCAGTTTTGGTTGCAATTATTTTCATTTCCCGAGAGTGACATTGCTGCAGTTGTAATTACACAATAAAGTAAAGCCTTAATAATTTACAGGAGTGAACAGATTTATCAACGCAGCAATGAAAAAAAAAATCTTTAATGTTTCCCTTCTGATCAGTCTTAAAGCCTGAGGCATTGTCTGAACCCGAGCAGACTTGGAGTTAAGGAATACACAGACAAGCCATTAAATGCATCATGAAAAATGCTTTACTGCTCTTCTTAAGAAAACCATTTCAATGCTAATAAAAATATTAAATGGAGCAGTTCACCAAAAGGGGAATATATTAGATTTTTGTGGCCCTATGAATGCTATTTATCAGCATTTCAAAGCCTGACATGAGTTTTCTTTGTGGATGATCTGCTGTTGGCAGGTGCAATCTGACAGCTTAAATTCAGCATCTGTCGGCTTGTTGCATAACACTTCTACTTTCATGTAAACGGGATCAGTTGACTTTTATTTGTTTTTCCCATTTTTGACTTTTGTAAAGCTGGTAATGAGTCAAATTTTATTGTCATATGCAAATAACAATGGAACGTCATTATCAGTAATAAAATATTTGGACCCCTCAAATTTTGCACAGCAAAAGCACTTAAAAAAAATAAAATAAATAAAATGAATAAAAAAAAAAAAAAAATAAATACATTCATAAAATTCATAAATGAATGAATTAATGAATTAAAAGAAAACAATTATGTGACACATTGTTAGTATTTATCTGTTAGGTCATAGGTCAAGGCCAGAACCTGCTAAATAAATAAATAAATAACAATCAAGCATGTTTAGTGATGGAATTATCTCCATTAAGTGTGTGTGTGTGTGTGTGTGTGTGTGTGTGTGTGTGTGTGTGTGTTTCATATCGCTAGGTCATGTCATAAAGACATGTTTCGTTGGTCATTACTCTGTTCACATTAATTATGTACCCATGTACAATCTAAAATTTGCTCATGAACAGCTATAGTTATATGAAAACACACTGTACTGAAAGAGAAATGAGAAATACTGTGAGTATTATGGACTCCCCTACAATGCCCAGGGTTGTCATGCAGTCTCTGTAGAAAATATCTGCATGTCCTTGCTTTGAAGTCTCTCCCTACCACCTCAATACACTGATGATTCCACAGGAAGGCAGGAAAAGTTGGACTCACCATGCAGGAGAAGCACTAAAGCAAGAACACAGACACGGGCTGTCATTAAAGACTGCATTAAAGCTAATGTTTCTGCCATGTGCTCAGGGTTTTTACCACAGGATAAACGGAAAATAATTAAAACTCAGCCCATTTAGCCATATGAAAGGTAACTCTGCATTAAACATTTAATGACAGATTAAAGGTCAGCTTGGTCCAGTGACTCAGGCAAGATGCTTCCCATTAAGGTCATGATTAACAACATACACACGATTAACAACATACATAAGCTGCTGTTTAAGACAACGAAGTCTGCGAGCACTCTTAGGAGAGATTTATCGTTCGATTTATGCTTTCTGATTCTTTCTTGGCTGAGTTACTGTGTCCTAATTCACTCAGACTGAAAGGACTGCTTAGATTACGCTAACGATTAACAACCAGCCTGATAATAGTCCGTGGTAATAATAAAATGGTTGCATCCTTTGTTGGGGTAATTTTGCATAACTGGCCCCTGAAATCATGAAAAGCGATCATTCAACTTTGAGTCAGAGCAGCAGTTTGGAAATAAAGAAGAAACATCAAAGGAGCCAATTTGTTGACGCACAGGTTCTGTATGAAAGAAGACAGTAAAATTGTCTGTGAAGGGCTGTTTCAACTCGAACACACGTGACACAAATAATAAAGAAGACTGTTGCGGTATCATGTGTGACAGGGTGGACGGAGGAAATGGAAAGGCCCAAAAGAGGACAATATAATGTCAGACTGATATTATAGTGTCAAGGTAGGCTATAAGATTATTCTTTGCATGCAGCTCGAGGCCAATGGTATCTACAGGATATCCCTTATATTAACACAAGTGCCACGGAAGAACTATTGTTTATGCTTCGCTTATGCAAAAGTGAAGATTATATTGTTTTAACCTGCGTCATGTCCAGTGTTTCAGATGACTTATTAACCCCATGTCCTTCAGGACTGGCGCCCAGTGCATTCACCCTTTATAATCGATATCACATTTGATTATGTTATCTGTAGTCCACCTAAACGTCCTTAGTGCATGCTATTTTAAAAACAGCCCTGGCATTACTTGTATGAACAATTTATAAACATGATAGAATTACTTCCTTTCAATGGCTCTCTCTTCATATTATAATAGAGTTGCATTAAGAATTATTCCATTGTTTTCCCTTATCTCATCTAATAGAACAGGATGCCCTTCTGTAGTGCGCTGATACTGAATATTTTAAAATTGGAGGTTTTAAGGAACTGATTTTAAAAGGAGCTTTAGTGTTCTTTGGGGGGGGGTGTGCGCGCGTGCGTGTGTGTGTGTGTCTAAAAATGACTATGACCTGCACTCTACAATACAACCACTCCGCTTCTCCCAGGCCTTAGTTCTTTGAAGGGAACAACAACAAAAAAAATACTTTGAACTTAATCCAGTGGACCTGATAGCTGCTCATTAGATATTTCCTTTTATCTTCATATTAAAAGCATGCTGTTGAGCTTGATATTTTAAAACTGCTGGTAATTAAACATCACAAGGAGTTACTTTTTTACCCATAGTTTTTTGTTTTTTTTTTGGTCTGAGTGATTATCTTCAATGTAAACATGTTTTTGGGCACATTGTTAATTGTTCTTATTATTTATTCATAATTCATCTTCATTAACTTCTGAATGGGCTTCTAGTCCTTTACTGGGCACCATGTGTACACACATGTACACTGAGGGGAAATTTAGAGTTGACACTGCATCTATTGGTGCAATTTTTTAGGGAGGGAGGAAACCAGAGAACCCAGATGAAGCAGAACATGCGAAACTGTACAGACACTAACATGAGCTCAGGATGAAAACAGGGCCGCAACGTTCCCAACTACACCACAATATTTCTTCTTCCTCCTCTTCTTCTTCTTCTTCTTCTTCTTCTTCTACTACTACTACTACATTGTGTCCTACAGTTGGACATGTCAGTCCCTCTGGACTATCTGGAGTATCTTGATAACATTAAGTCTTATGCTCAAGGCTACAATGGCAGTCGTGAGATTTTATCAGCTGCAATCAGGCCCATGCTCTCTTGGGTCATATCCAACTTCTCTGACTTCTCTGAGTAATACCACGTGCTTTCTTCCTGATACTTAAAAGGAGAAAGACAGGCCCAAATTAAAAAGAGCCAAATTTGCTGCATCATCGTTCAATCATAATAATATTAATACTAACCATGATTATAATAATTCGGTTCATTAAAAAAAAAAAGCCCACTGTTCTCTTTACAGTACTTTCTAGTTAAACATGACAGCCTATGCTGGTTATATCATTTACTGGGTCATCAGAGGGGCCGCAGTTTAGCGTCTGAGTGATCATACTGGATTAACAATAATATAAAACATAGGTGCTGTGCCTGAGGCAAGCATGTGACAGGAATGGCTTGCTTCACAACCACCTCAGGCCCCCTCCTACGCAATTTATTTAGATCACACACTCATCACATTAGCAGAGACATGTCCAGTCTGCAGGGTGTAACAAGATTAACAAGAAAAGCATGGCTTTGAACACAATTACCCCCCACAATATGGCGCATTAGTCTTTAATGATAAGTTTAGCACCTGTGTCAACAGCATCTGTCCCTGCGCCTAATGAACATAACCGGCGGTTCAGTCTGTCAAGTCAAGTGTAGCATGACTGCAATTATCACTCCTCTCTGAGTGTTCATGAAAAATCTGGCTTTAAGTACACACACAAAAACATGCTGACTATTTTTCCTCCAATTTTTTTCTTTTTTCTTTTCTTTTCTTTTCTTTTTTTTGTGTTTCTGTTCAAGGCCAGGAGAAAGGGCTAGTGTTATGCTTACGTATCAAAAGGGAGCTGTAGTAACTGTTTTTGCAGAAGTACGTCCGTAGACTCAAGTCTATTCATTAGCTTTGTCATATCAGTCTTCTTAAACGTCTCAAGGGTGAAGTAACACGAGAAGTAAAATGAAGCAGCATAATCCTGAATGTATTTTCTCTGAATAGGGATCCAGTTAAGGTAATATCGTAACATAGGACCATAGGACTCGGCTTTGTTTGCACAAAGATCATCTCCCGAGATGCAACAAAAATCATTTATTTCATAAGCCCTGTTCACACGTTATGTAAACTACTTATCCTAAGTGACTTTCCTTATAAAGCCTTAACATTATTTCAGCATCTTAATGCATTAGTGAAAGGTCTGTTATTCTTGGACCCTGTTTCATGCTTGAACAGGCTGCTTATCATATTATTCTTATCCTATGAGTTAGGGACTTGCTATCTAATCGTCCTCTGAGGTTGCAGCACTATTTTTGAAACTGATCCCATCTTTTTTTCAAACCACCTGGCCACCATTCCCTTCTCAGTATTGTTTTCTTTTATATTTTGTATTACTTTGACGGCTTATGATTCTATGGGCCTGTACAAATTGTAAAGCGAGCGTCTTATCTGTCTCTTCAATGTTGGAAAATAAACAGCAAATACGAGGTGTTTCAGCAGTTATATTTGTTTCTGTGTTTAATTGGCAAGATATAACAGGGAGCTTATATACAATATATGGAAGGGCTTAGTAATGATATCCCTCCATCAGACTCCACAAGGAAATGTTGGCTCAGTGGTTATGGTTCTGTACTTCTAATCAGGCTTGTGAAAGTGAATCCTGTTTCTGTCAAGCTGACAGTGTTGTGCCCTTAACCTTCATCTGCGATCATTTGCTGCAAGGAAAATCAAAGCTCATACTGATCAACTGTGTAAAGCACTTGAGCCTTTTTGATGACCCGAGTCAAACACCACCCCCTGTCTCTTCAGAGAAAACCAGTGTCTAAGTTAGTGCACCATGTCATCTTTGGAATATACTCTGTCTAACTTGTGTCAGATTCACAGCATTCTTTGTTCTATTGCTCCTAAAACTTTATCTGTATGGGATCTCACAAAATATCACAAATATGACCAAGTGTAAAACGCATGTGCTGGTCATCATTTTGGATAATAATATAGCATTGATGGTTTTTATCATGTCATGTGTTGTTGAAGGTTTTCACACAGCAAAACTCACGACAGAGCTGCAATAAAGTTGTCAGTAACCTTTTCATAAACAAATGCCGATATAGGAAGCTTCCTGTTTATAATATAGTCATGCTGTATTTGTTACAGTGTCATATATGAATGCTTTTCATAGGGAAAAGTTCTTATGATGAACACAAGATAAAAGTAAAAAGACACACACACACTCACACACACAGATATA
>JAQMCW010000037.1:14704917-14728681 GCA_030068335.1 Chrysichthys cranchii | reverse complement strand
ATTTGAAAGTCTTTTAGTTTTCATTTTATTCAAATTTAAAGAATGTCCCAACTTTTCTGGAATTCGGGTTGTATAAAATCTTTAAGCCTTAATTCAACACTGCATATTTTACTCACTTCTTGTTATCTCTTCCTATATTCCATACCTTAAATTAAATGTGAACTGAATAAGCTGACACAAATTAGCCAGTCCCAGAGGATAAGTAGCTTTAGCTACAACTATTGGATAAGACATTAAAGGGAAGAACACAGCTGAAAAAACAGTTGTACTGTATATTATATGTTACAAGACAAATAAACACAATTACAATGAACACACTTTGACACAGAAGATCCACACGGTGTGTTATTTAAACAGCTTTAACCTAATGCAGTGATCATGTCCAAGCACATTTCACTATGCTGAGTGATTGTTTTTCTGCACTGCAGGCTTTGCATCTGTTCCCCACAGGATACCTGTTTCCAATTTGTCCTCCCAAACACTTTATTAAAGACAGCAAGACCTCAAACAGACTGAGCGATGGAGTAATGAGTATTTTTTTTTTTAGCTTCTTGCTTTGTGGAGCGTCACACAGTAAAAACAGTTATGAGAGAGAATCCAGATGTTTACCAACTAAATGCATTAGAATACATGATCAAATTGGTCTGTTGAAATGGATCACAGCAAGGGAGTTTGGTATTGATTATATTAATGTAAGATAGTAAGATAAAATCCACAATATTGAATGTGATATAAAACTTTGAGGATGAAGCACTTGATAAATGATTAAAGGGTGCGAGAACTATATGGGCCACATGGGGTCTGATGCTGTAGCATAAACCACTGAATCCCAGGAGCAGGGCATATACTGTCATTTAAATGAGGGCAGATGTGCATTTTGATGTGCTTAATGCATTAAATCATTTAGCTACAGATCAAGAGGTTCAGTGAATGTTCACATCAAAAACAATGTTCCTTTAACTTTGAACTTGCAAACTTACAAGAATACCTTGAAGTCCACCAAGGTTTGGTTTCAGAAAAAGTCTGGGAGATTTTAGTGTGGCCATCATGGTGGGATAGTGGGACTTGAAGAAAGCAGTTGCAGCCCACAAACCCAAGAATATTAGTGAGATGGAGGCCTTTGCCCATGTGGAATGGACTAAGATTCCCCTTGAACCCTGCCAGAAGTGATGCACTGGGTGTTCTACTAGAGTACTAAAGATGCTTGTCATGAAGGGATTGAACAATTTTGAGCCTGCACTAGTCATTCAAAGTGTCGTTTTGTGTTGAATGTGTAATACTTGCGACCCGTGCTGGCATAATGAGTCAGAATGAGGAAATTTTCAAAAGTGAGTTATTGTTACTTCCACATTGTCCGTCTAAAAACCTTCAAAATGAGGCATGGTTTGTTGAAATTGGACAAAAAATGACCGAGTTACAACTAACTGAAGTCAACCATGTCTAATGGGGTTTGGAAACTCGCTATCCATTGGTTCATAAAAGCCTCATCGGGAATTCCATGTGCATTATCAGAAAGTAGAGGAACTACGCTTCACAACGATAGCAAACATGGGTAGGGGGACTCCCCCGTCTCGCCGCGAGCGTATGGTGAAAAACACGGATTTATCATGGAATATTACGACAAAGGACTAATTAATGAAGACATCCGAATGAACATATGAACAAAACCTTAAAATAAAAGTAGTTTGGGGTGTTTTCTTGCTGTTTTATCATGGGGATCAATAAATGAGGGCTTTATGGACTCATCTTTGAGAAAATCCCATTTCGACCGAAACCACGTTTTGCCTCTTAGCTCATAATGAGCCTATGCGCATTCCGACTCATTATGCCAACACGGGTCACATTTGTTGTGTTGAGCTATTTAAATGGTTTGTGTTCTGAAAAAATGATCATTAAATCTTCTAATGCAAATTGTTAGTCAAAGACAACTGCTGCACTGACTCACATATGAAATAAATGTCAGTTTCCATATTATTTATCATTAGTCACTTTATTGGGGCCTTTACCCTGGCAGTGAGGCCTGACTTAAGGAGTTTAAAAGATGGAAAATGACCACAGGAAACTGTCATATTCCAGATTTCTCAGTTACTGGGAGACACATAGAGTCTTCTTGGCAGAGGGAAATTGGTTTAGCAGACAATCTGCGTGTGGAGACCCGAATAAGCCTTCAAACAACAAACATTAATGGACCAGACCAGAGAATGAAGGAGGTAAAAATGAAGAAATATTCCTCTGCTTCTCTCTATGCTCTGGAAATGTAATGTAGTCACAAATAACTAAAAACAGACAAATGGTATCTAGGGAATATCTGGGAAAATCTTGCCTCAATTCCATTCGGACGTGAGTCCTACTGCCCCTACAGGACCATGCACTCTTACAAGGACTACGGAGATGTTTATGTCTATGTTTAAATAAAAGTGTCCTCTCCTTCATTTCCAGTGCTAATTCAGTCTTTTAGAAAGAAAAGATTTAACCTTGCAATTTTGGGCTATAATTTTGTGAAGGCCAGGCTCAGGCCATGCACGATTAATGGCCCTAAGTCCTAAGAAGCTGTTGAGTTTATTACATGATTACTGAGTAGCTGCCCTCAAAATTGTCATGTTCAGATGATGTCCAGATGTCTTAAAGTTATATTTCTGTTGATGTCTAGGTAAACATGGCATTATGTAGCATTTATTCATTTGGATTACACTTTTATCCAGAAACAAGTGAAAGGGAGCGAGTGAGGCTTCCAAACACAAATTAGATTGCTACAACTAATACTAATGCTATACTAATCACTGAGCAGTTATACTGATCATTAATAGAGCACACATCAGTTGTAATAGTTTATCGTTGTGACAATTATAGAGTGAAGAACTACAAATAACACTATGAAGAACTACAAAAAAAACATTTAGGCACTTATGAAAAACCCTTTTGATATAAATTGCATGTCTTAGCCCATGTGGAACATAAACTATATGCACAGTCACTCTGGTTCACACATTAATATTAATATTTCTTCCCAGCTGGCATTTTTGGATAAAAAAGTTTGTGCTGCTCACTTGCTAGAGTTCTAGCAAAATCTAAAAACCCACCTGTACCCCAATGCTTTCATTTAGAATTACTATGTAAAATCTCTATCGTTTCATTTCCTTGTACAGATTTATATACAGTTTTAGTTCAACAGTCTTTTGGTTTTGTACTAATGCATTCTCTTCCAGGCTGATTTTCAATATTTTGCTTTTATATCTTAAATTCTGTTTTCTCTTTACTCTCATCCTTTTTCATGTTCCTGTTGATTAGGTTTTGACTTAAATTTCCTAAATGTTTTTTTTTGTTTGTTTGTTTGTCTTACACAGTTATTATTGTTGTTGCTACATGCACTCAGTACTTATGTATTTACATTGCAATATATACACTGGGTCAAGCCATTAATCTATGCTTCAATTTGTTATAATAGAAAGCAACTTTCCACTGTACCATTTTGTTTTAAAAAATCATCTAAAGCCATGGCATGTTCATCATCGGCCTCATTTGCTTCACTCCTGTGACAGTTGTTTATCTTATAATTACAGAGGTTTTCAACACTTGGTTCATTAAATGCATTAGAGAGTGCCTAACCCACATGGAAAAAAGCTATCAGATGTTTTAGATGTGGTTGAAAGTGAAGGGAACATCCATTGGTTTGAATAAATCACAGCTGGAGACTTAAGTCAGGAAATTCACTATTAACTTTTTAAAGCTTTTCTGGGACTCATGGTACAATCTGCCTGTGTGGTTTTGTAAATGTAGTTTGAGCAGCCACTCCTTAAGATTGCCATCTTGGTTCTGGTGAGTCAGTGCTCATCTGCTCTCTTACTATAGCCTTAGTTGCTACAGAAACAGTAACCATGTTACTTTCATTACCACTGACATGACCTTTAATCAAAGGATTGATGGAAATCGGACAAAACGGGAACGATAAGAGTAGAGCATGTATAATTGTCAGTGTGTCTTCATAGGACAAACAAACTGTTGACAGGAAGGTGTTGGTTATTACAGCATCTGCCAGACGACTTTGAAGTTCTCTTTGTACAGGGGAAATATCATAATTAGCCTACAATAATACCCCAGTGATCACGGAGAAACAGCTATGGATGACCATAAATAGGAAGCTGGTTTGACTTAGACTGGCCCTTAAAAAACATTGCTGTTGGATCAAATTAGGTCAGCAGTTGTCCACCTTCATTTAGTCACGAAACAAACATTAACTTTTGCTCCATGTTAAATTTGACATATTGTATAGGACCAACAAAATTATTTTTCTGTCTCCAAAAAAGTGTTGAATATATTCATTAGAAAATCTTGAAATTTAATGTATGTCTTTTTTCATTGTTGTAGTTTCATATTGTATTGTGTTACAGTCTGCTACCTGACACATTTTGGAAAATAATTGGAGTTCTTGCTTATATACCAATGGAATGAAAGTCTGTCAGCTGTTGATCTGGCACATGAATTACATTACAAATGCTTATATGTATCTTATACTGGGGGCCAGACTTAAGATGCCATTTGATCTGCTCAGTCAGCCAACCTTTCATGTTATTAATTGGCAAATATTTTAATATATGCCAGTTCACATGGACTCTGGTCACTAATAATTGTTCCAAATATAAGAATGGACAGTTTTCATTTTTGTGACAAACGCAAATTTATTGAATAAGTAACTGCAAAATTTGCTGCATAGCAATCATTTACTGGTGTACAGTATCTGCTTACTATAACAAGTGTTTTTTTATTTTTTATAAAAAGGTAGACGTTGAGCATGCCATCTTTTTTATTCTCATAGATGAATCCAGACAGTAACAGGCCCAGGAAAAAAAGTCATTCACTATATAATTAGCTTAGGTTTATAATTTCTTCTTCTTTACATTTTACCTTATTATAATATTTACATTTTATATTACATTTAATATACAAGTGTTATTACAATTTAAATTTAATATTACAATTAAATGTCTTTGCAAAAGTTCAAATCGATACAATCCCATTTCCAAAAAAAGTTGGGATTCTGTGCAAATTGTAAATAAAAACAGAATGCAATGATTTGTAAATCGTGTAAACCCATATATAATTGAAAACAGAACAAAGATATCACATAAATTTTGAGACTGAGAAATTTTTATTTATTTTCTGAAATATATGCTAATTTTGAATTTGATGCCAGCGTTACGTTTCAAAAAAAGTTGGAACAGGGACAACAAAAGACTGGAAGAGTTGTATAATGCAAAAAAAAACAAAAAACCACCTGGTGGAGCATCTCACTACTAATTAGGTTAATTGGCAACAGGTCAGTAACATGACTGGATATAAAAAGAACTTCCCAGAGAGGCAGAGTCTCTCAGCATGAAAGATGAGGCAGCAACAATTTAAGAATAATGTTCCTCCGGGTACTCCAGTTTCCTCCCACAGTCCAAAGACATGCACAGAGAGGATTATGCTAACTGGTTAATCCAAATTGCCCATAGGTGTGAATGTGAGTGCGAATGGTTGTCTGTTGCCCTGCGGTGGATTGGTGACCTGCCCAGGGTGTACCACACTTCTTGCCCGAAGTCAGTTGGGATTGGCTCCAGCTTCCCCCTGCACCCAGGATTAATCAGCAAAAAGTGAGTGAGTGAGTGAGTGAGTGAGTGAGTGAGTGAGTGAGTGAGTGAGTGAGTGAGTGAGTGAGTGAGATGACCATCTAGGCTACATAATATCATTAAAGGATTTAGAGAATCTGGAGAAGTCTCTTTGTGCAAAGGATAAACTGAAAACTAATATTGCATACCTGTGATCTTTGGGGCTTCAGGTGGCACTGCACTAAAAACAGACATGATTCTGTAATGGAAAACATGGCATGGGCTCAGGAACACTTTTGAATCCCATTGTCTGTGAATACAGTTTTGCGTCGCTCCACAAATGTATGAGGGATAATCAAAAAGTAAAGTCAATTTTGAAATTATGGAATAACCTAGAGAGCAAAAGACAAAGAATGGAGTGGTCATTCACCTTCTCCAGTGAAGAAGACATTCAAAATCAGCCCTTCCCTAAGAATCATGTTAATACTCTTTCAGGACATGAAGTGGCCTATTCTATTTCCAAGTCCATGGGCAAACAGAAAACTGTGTAAATTACTGTGCATTGCTGCAAAATAAGCTTAAACCTCCAGCGTGCAGCAAAAGAAGAGGAATGCTCTCCAAAGAAGTCTTCGTGCACCATGACAATGCACGTCCCCATACAGCAGCAGTGACAGTAGAGACTTGGGTTTGAACATCTTCCCCATCTTCTTTACAGCCAGGATCTGGTGTCGAGTGATTACCTTGGACATCTTTGGTCCACTGAAGGAGGCACTGCACAGTCACAGATTCACCCCTGATGATGAAGGGAAGGAAGCGGTGCTCACCTGGCTTCAGGAGCAGATGAAAATGCAGGAATACAGAAGCTAGTTGTACAATACAACAAATGTGGAAAAGTGATATGCACAGTTACGTCTATTAAAGCTTTTAAATGTATTTTGCCTTTGATTCGATTTGATTAGCAGCCTTGTATTGCCTTTTATATCGCTGTTGCCTTTTCTAAGCCTAAGTTCATTTAAGATGGACTGAAGCAAAGGTGAAAACTGCCCTGTGGCCTGACAAATCAAATACACACACTGCATCCTTCAGGCTAAAGAAGAGAGGCGCAGGGGTAGCTCGGGGGGTTAAGACTTTGGACTACTGATCGGAAGGTTGGGAGTTCAAATCCAAGCACCACCAAGCTGCCACTGCCAGGCCTTTAACCTCAGATGATCAGTTGTATGAGGTAAGTCGCTCTGGATAAGGGCGTCTGCCAAATGACTTTCCAGTGTGTTATCAAGCACTCAGTTCAAAAGCCAGCATGCAAAATTCTACGGGAGTGCATTAATGCACATGGCACAGGTAGCTTGCACGTTTGGGCAGGCACCATTAATACGGAGCGACATGGGCAGATTTTAGAGAACCATATGCTGCCATCTTTTCCAGGGAAGACTTTGCTTCGGGGGCGGCACGGTGCCTGAGTGGTTAGCACTGTTGCCTCACAGCCATAAGGTCCTGGGTTCGAGCCCCGGGTTCAGCACAGGTGCCTTTCTGTGCGGAGTTTGCATGCTCTCCCCGTGTTTGTGTGGGTTTCCTCCGGGTACTCCGGTTTCCTCCCACAGTCCAAAGACATGCACAGAGGGGATTAGGCTAATTGGCGACTCTAAATTGGCTGTAGGTGTGAATGTGAGTGTTAGTGGTTGTCTGTCTCTGTGTGTCGCCCTGGGTGTGTCCCGCCTCTCGCCCGATGTCAGCTGGGATTGTCCCCCCCCCCAGGTCCCACGACCCTGTACAGGATTAAGCAACAGAAGACTAAGACGAAGACTTTGCTTAGTTCAGGAAGACAATGTCCAGCCACAGTCTGCATGTATTACAGCAGTATGGCTCCACAGGAGAAGAGTCTGGGAGCTAAACTGGCCTGCCTGCAATTCAGATCTGTCACCCCTTGAAAACATTTGGGGCATTTTTCATGAAGTGAAAAGCGTACCAAAGGAGACCCTGAACTGTTGAACAGCTGAAATCCTTTGTCATGACTGAATGGGGCAACATTTCACTTGCATTCCAAAACTCCTGCAACTTACCCAACTTTTTTTGCAACCTGTTGTAGGCATCAAAAAAAAAAAAAAAAAAAAAAAAAAAAAAGAAAGAAAGAAAAAAAGAAAAAGAGAGAAAAAAAGTATATATTAAACACACATACAAAATTCTCAGAGTCGATATTTGACATGCTCTCTTTGTTCTATATTCAATTCAAAGGTTTTTATTTGCATAATACCCGACGTCCCACCTGTGTTTTTGGGGGGAACTCAGATGTTGAATATTTGCGCCGCACAGATCAAAGGGTCATTTTATACACGTGGGCTTTTGGCACCTAAATATATCTTGTCGGCAAGGTTGCGGAGAAGCGCGCGGCTCCACTGAAGCTTCCGTTCCGCCCAGGGCTGATGAGCAGCGATCATTTACACACACACACACACACACACAGCGCGCGCGCGCGCGGAGGGGAGGAGCTCCCCATCCAGGAGAGGCGCAGGGCGCGTGAGAGCGCAGTTGAACCCCGAGCGCAGGGAAGAGACGCAGTTCAAGTGGAGTGTGCAGTGACCAGACTGCATCTCAGGCGGATTGCAGGGCAGAGGCTCAGGTTTCACGTCACTGATCACTACAGCACTGAGACCCTGGAGCTCAGAAGGACGCCCTCAGATGGCACGACTCATTCCCACGGCACAACGCTAGGTCCACCTGTACCCCTCACCAAGAAACATGCCTTTATAACTCCTTGTTTATCTCCTGCTCCTGAGATCAGCCTGCTCTCTGAGGAAGTCTCGGACTAAAGTGGGGTTGCTTGGCTGTTCTTTCAAACCTCGTCCTCGTGCTGCTGTTAATGCGCTCTCTGATGACTAGATCATAAGCTTGGGGAAGAAACTCGGGGATTAACAACAACAACAACAAGAAGAAGAAGAAGAAGAAGGAGAAGACGAACAAGAACAGAGCCAGGTTAGATGCCTCTGACTACAATGGGACAAGACACCAAAGTTTCACGCGATTGTCCTGGGGAAAGGACGTGCTCCGAGCATCCGTGTCCCAGGCGGATGGAGGTGTGTGGCGCGGTGGCGGTGTGCGTCACGCTGTGCCTCCTCTCTCTCGGAGTGTGTGTGCTGGTGTATGTGCGCACCTCGGAGCTCCAGGCCAGGGTCACCAGCTTGGAGAGGCAAAGAGAGCCTCAGCACTCTGCCTGGATGTTTGTTGAGCAGGTGGAACCAGTGCTCCTGAATCGCCTGGATCAGATGCTGGAAGAGGTGAGTGCATTCCTGAGGTGCTCAGATCAGGATCAGGGACATCCTAGACTGATGCAGGAGGAACAGTCAGGTTGCTGCAGATATGCCGTGAAAGTATGTTGTATCTGTGACGCGTCCCTGGTCTCGTGCTCGGGGTTTAATCTTATCATGTGGATCATGTAGGAAATTCTTCAGTCCCATTATTATGATTGCGTGACGTGTGGGCCATTATTTCCTGTGGATTCATCGAACGGAATGAAATATTACTTCTCTTATCTAAATACATGGTTAGATCGAAGAAGTATCTCCTTTGGTGCTTGTCAAATGATTCACCGTAGAAAAGAAGGAAAGGAAGAAAGCAAGAAAAACAAAGCGAAGCAGGTTTTTAGGAAGATCTCCAGAGCTCCACTAGCCAGTTCTTCGCCCTGCCCAGATGTCCTTTCTCTTTGTTAGTTTACTTCTGTTTATGCACCATGCACTTTCACTGAGCACCTGGTCTACACTATTTGCTACTCAGTCTCACAGCATTGGCCACTGCAAAGCTGAGATCGCTATGTACAGGGGCCGTGAACATTCTAAGTAATCTCTGATTTTTCTTTTGAATTCTTGAAATCCACAGAACGTAGAAAAACCAAGTTAGGTCAGAATAATGCTGCGTGGTTTGACATGCCACATCCTAGGCTCACCAGCGTGTTATTATTTCAAAGTAGTTCTTTGCAAACAAGAATGACTTTTGTTATTTAGACATGAAACGATGTTGAGACATTTTTAGCCTGGATCATACTTTTGGTAATGAGCTTCTCGGCATATTTTCTATTCCATAATGTGCATTTTTTTTCTATTCTGGTGCTTTCCGTTTGAATTACTTATGCAATTACATATCATATGAGATATTATGAGATATTCACCTTCCTTATTTGTATTTTACTACATAGCATTCAGTGCCATACTAATTATTTTACAATTCAAACTTGGAACTATCAGCGCCAAGAAAAGTGTCAGTTAAAAATGCCTTAATTCTTCTCTTGGAGGCCATCGGTTAACCTTTAAGCATCCCATTTCACATTTTTATGAACTCCTAAATGCTTTCAGCACTAGGCTCACACACATAATTTTGTGTAGTTTTGAGTCCGAAATAGTGAGGTGTAGAAAAGTGAGATATACAGCCTCTCACAGTTATGCTTTCCTCACATAGGCCTCTAATGGTCACTCACCCAACAGTGTGTAAAATATGCGCTGTGCCGTTGTGTTTTGGAAAGACAGAGCCCCGCTTTTGGAATCTCAGTCCATAGTTAGTAAAGCTGTCAGGACTGCAGAGGACAGTCGAGGCCTTAATGAAGCAAAGCAGACTGCGCACGAGGCAGCCGGAACATCTCAGTGCTAAAGTAAATGAGGTGGGACTCATTCCAGATTTGGGTTAGCACTGAAAAACACATCATTTACAGTCATTTACAGTGGCTTACAGGTGTCTAAATGATTTGGCTCTGTGTCTGAACTTTATATCCGGTGGCGTAAGGTTAATGTCACCATGAACTAATCCTGTTTTTGTCACTTATGTTTAAAACCTGCATTTCAGTTTTCATTGCTCAATCTTCAACAGACTTCATTTAGTACTGAAACATAACAGAGAGAGATCATTTTCTTGGCAGCAAAGTCTGAATTAGTCATTGAAATAATCGCATGCAGGAATTTAATAAACATGTAATTTAATTGTATAACTTCGGCTAAAGTACTCTGACAGCAGCTGCATCATTACTATGATTACCATAATGTCACCATTCACACCACATGCACACACACACTGGGTAGCATGGAGGCACTGAATCATAAAATAAAAAGACATTGAGAAAGGTGCAATAATGCTAATAATAATAATAATAATAATAATAATAATAATAATAATAATAATAATAAAGTTTGTTCTTTGTCCACTGTAACCAGAAAGCTTCTAAAATTACAGTCAGTGTTCAAGGTTTTGCCCTGAAAAAACAAATGGTCTCAGCAAAGACTGTGAAACTGGAAAATATGTGAATTTTCCCCGGTAATTATTAATGACAAAAACTATTAGAAAAATATCAGTGCGCAATACTTCTTTGGAAATCTAATTTAAGAAAAGTATGCACACTTTTCAAATGAGATACATCCAAGGCTCATAGTGCTTCCACAAGAACAGACTAAGGCTTAACTCAGCTCTTACTATTTACTGTCATGACATTGCTTTTCATTTTGCTCATCTCTTATTAATCTTCATTAGCTCTGTTTTTGTTTTACAAGGCACTCAACTGTACTCCAGTCAGTGTCAGTGTTGTGGAAAAAAAAAAACTTGCTTGTAGTTCCTAAGCCTGGTCTGTGTAAAGACTTTTCCAGCTGGGAAGAGTGTGTGCCAGTATCAACCAAATAAACCCCTGGAATGAATTGTGGTTAGTGCAAGCTGGGGCCACAGAAATATGTTGAATATAACTCTAAGAAGAATTTAACACAAGTATTTTAATTGTACATAATTGGGCACAATGGGCAGTGTTCTAATCGTAGCCGTAGTAACGGCATGTATTCGTTTATAAGAGTTGCAAAAGGTTACCTGTAGGCAGGTACTAAGTTGCCACATCTCTCTTATCTATCAAACAGAAATAATGATATGACAGTGACTGTTATAGGTTCTGATCCTGATCTTAGTTAAATTAGTATTAGCCTAGGTTTTCAGAGATTACTCTTTATTTCACTCTTTCTCACATCAACTGATGAATATTAGGTTTAGTATGCATATAATATGATTCATTGCAAAATTGGTCTTAGAAATATCAAGTTTGTGTTTATATATATATATATATATATATACACACACACACACACACACACACACACACACACACACACACACACACACACACACACACACACAATCAAGCGTGTGTTGCAGCCTTGTATTAGAAATTTGCCTTAAATGAGCATGACGATGCTAGAGTAATAATGGCTTGAAATATTATAGTAATAGAGCTACTAGCTGTGTTAGTGGCTTTGTTAGAATGCAGCTGGAGTGCTATGCAAATGGATGCATGGAGTATCCGTGCTAAAGCTATATTGTTTATCTATTCAGGTTGACTGTTCAATTCTATTCAAACCAAGAGTGATATTACTTTTTATAGGTTTATGTAAATCTGTGTCTACTGATCCTGATTCGTCAAGGTGTAAGCTTGAATTGAAGTCCTTTTTGTTCTTTTGCAGAAGTTAGCATCTCGTCTGCCGAAGACCAGAGAGACTCGGGATGTCTCCCACACCTGTCTGTGTCCACCAGGTAGGTCTAACCATTTGCGTCGGAACCCAAAAATACTCACTATAACACACCTGGCTTTTGAAGAAAGCTGTAGTTACCACAGTTTAGATTCGTTTTATGGTTAAGTCGTTCACAGAGGCTTTTTGAGACTCCCATTCACAAATCCCACTCCTATTCTGGTCCTGTAGGTATATGTGAAGATGGCTATTTTTAGGCATGGCTGTGGGATGAAAACATATCTGGTGTCAATTAGATTCCATTTCCCTTTGTAATTTGAATGAGGTGAAAAGTGTGTGTAGAAAAGGTTCTTTCTTGTTTATCCAAATGAAACGGAGTGCACTTGTGCCTCTGATCTGGCACGTCTATAGTGACAGGTGCAGTCATATTTTGGGCTCTGCTGGCAGTCATTGACTTTCACTTGTGTCATGGTGGGATATGATGCAAATCAGAGTGACAGGATGGCATCATCTCAGAATTCCAGTGCAGAGCAAACCGTCAAAGTCCTGAGCTGATGGCTAATAAGTCACACAGGCACAGCGGGGTCATGTCTCCTAGGATATAACCTGAGCAATACAATCATAGGAACACAATGTGGTCTAGTGATATGACAGTGACCACAATGGTAAGGGGGAAATGTTATTATAAATGTAAGCAGCTTTGGCTATTGGTTGGTGACTGATACGTAACTCTGGATTTCTTGAGTGTCAGTCAAGCAGATATTTCTTCCTTTACTCCAGACTCCAGGTGTATGCCATTAACTTGTGTGTGTGAGAAAGAAAAAGAGAAAGAGGTGAGACAACACACCCATCTGAGTGTTAATTTGCCCATCAGCAGTAGTCACCAGTGTGTTTAACGGAGCGGATGGCCCAGATGTTGTCTGTGTTTGAACACGTTTGTTCTTTACAACTTGAGAGACTTCACCGTGAGAGACTTCCTGGTCTCACGATGAACACAATTATATCGATTGCTTTCTGAAGTTATTCAATGCTTTAATATAAATGTGACATTTTTCTGCATAAATAATTAAAATAGAATAGTGCTTGGATAGTTCTGTTAGACAGGACTCCAGTAGTAGCCTATGTTACATGTATGCTTACTCATGGCTAGGTTTACTGTATGCGTGTGAATACAATATGAATATGTATGCATATGTAGTGCTCTCCTTCTTCCAGCTGCTGCCTGTCAATCATTCCCTCAGGCTGTGCTCGGATTGCTTCCATTCCTTTGTTTATTTTCAGTGCTAAGGTACACGCAGTAGTGGCCCCCATCTGTGGCCCTCGGATGCCTCTCCTGAAATGCCCGCATGCTTATATATGCAATGCCATGCAAAATACACAGACTTCTGCTTGGTAGACAAGACAACTGAACATCCCCAAGGGTATCACATGTTGTCATGTAACCCCCGAAAACATATACAAAAGTTCATATATTTCCTTAAAATATATTTGCCAAGGTCCTAAAGCTCTTGCACAATACATATAATACGAGAGAAATACTTCTGCACCTTTAAAAGAATTGGATTTCATATGTATCTAGATTATTGCTTGAATTAGCAGTTAAATTCACAGAGCGGTCTCATTCCCCTGAGGAAACTCTCTGAATTTCACATGATTAAATTAGCACAATTAAACAATTTCTTTAAAGCATATTCAGAATTGTATCTGACTACAGTTTTGTAATGCCACAAATCTGGCATCATAAGAATGTGACCTAGTCAAGTCCACTAGTCGAGCATAGTGCTTCAGTCGTCACTAAGGTCTGTACGATAGGTCTAGTCACGATTGGGTGCATTCCCTAAACAGCTGATCCCTGAAAAATGGAATTAATTATGGCTTGCAGGGAAGAAAAATGGTGTATTTCATTTTTCAGCGTTTGAACAAAATGTTTTTGCGTTCTTTTGTGTTACTAGTTATGCTTTTACAAGGGTTACTAACAGTACATTAGCACATCTGTTAAAAAATACATTCAAAAAGTAACTGGCAAATGGCAAATTGCTGAAAGTCAGTGCTCAAGATTATAATGTTCTTTATACTGTTTATTTAAACCAAAGAAACGTAATGAGATCGTATATTGTAGCTTATATGTGATAGCTTAGGCCACACATTGTAGGCTACACTTTAAGTCTTTAGCCAAATAAAAAAAACATGTCACAAAAATTCACCCTTGAAGAGCAAATTAAACATGAGAGCAGATGAAAGCTGCCCTAATTAGAAGTAATTAATATTGCAAGGAAGGAGTGATTATGACATTGTGGTGTTTAGAGGTGTGGGGCAGCAGACGCTTCTTTCTTTTCCTTTTCCAATATTCAAGAAAATGCCTCTCAGGCTTTCAGTTTCCTGGACTCGACTCCAGAAAAGGGCTTACTTTACTTCAGAGAGGTTTTAACCCTCTAAAGGGGTTAAAATGTTACCATCAGTTGATCTTCTGTATAAGATTTGCAGTTAAATTGCAGGACATTTTTGAGACTTATTGAAGATATACTGATTCTCAACTTAAGTACTACAGACAAGGTAACTCTGCTAAATCTGCCATTTTCCATGTCAGCTTCAGTGCATGAGTTTTTCATGTAACTCATGTGGAATCAGTGTAGTCCTTTTACCTTGCATGGAAAAATCCATGTTTTTTGTGAATGTTGCCTTATGCTATTAGTCAAATCCTGCTTTGTGGAACAGCCCCCTGTTAGACTATCTGTACTGTGACGCCAACCATTACATTACATTACATTACTGTCATTTGGCAGATGCCCTTATCCAGAGCGACTTACATTTTTATCTAATTTATACAACGGAGCATTTTGAGGTTAAGGGCCTTGCTCAAGGACCCAGCAGTGGCAGCTTGGCGGTGCTTGGATTTGAACTCCCGACCTTCCAATCAGTAGTCCAACGTCTTAATCCCATGAGCTACCCCCTGCCAAACCAAACAGATTATAATGTGTAAACATTATTATTCATCAGTTGGCATCAGTTTGATTGTGACGTAGGTAGTGTTGCTAAGTGTATCATAGTGACAAAGTTCGTAATCGGATCACTGTTGCATGAGCAGTGTACTAAAACAGATGCGTGCTATACGTAAAAGCAATGCTTTATTGACGTGGAAAGACTGACATGTCGCCATATGGCTCAAAGCAAGGATCGATAACCAAAGTTAGAACAAATATCATAGGTGATAATGATTACAGTTAGTAAGAGATTTCCCAGTGGCACATAAGCCAACAGCCTTGTCAGAGAACAGGAAAACTTTCATGACTGTTAGATTGAGTCCAGATCTCAGGCCCAGGAGTTCTCTTGAATTCACATATTGTTTGCTGAAGAGCTGAGTGGCACTTTCTTGGACATTGCTTCAGGAAAAGGAGAAGAAAGAGGCTGCTGTCCCATCACCTTCATACTCCGCACACTCCCATAACTCTCATTTATGTCTCATCAAAGAACATCCCAAAGTAATTGGACTAGAGACAGGCATTGGTTTAAAGAGTCTATCTTTAAATGTGTGTGTCACACTCATTAATTTGACTCTTCTGGAGATCCAGTGGATTGGGTTTGCTGGCAGGCTCATGGAAAGAACAGGGCAGAGTCTCATGTCTGCGGAGGTCATCTGCAGAGGATTAACCATGAGGAGAAAAGGCAGGAAAGGCCAGTGGATAAAGGCCTCTAAAGCCGCTACCCTCCAGCTGCCGGAAGTGAGCTCTGACAGTTTAGGCGGCCAGTGTCCGAGGGGAGGCCGCGTCTAGTGTGTGTGAAACCAGAGCTGGACTGCAGGGTCTCAAAGCATGGCATATTTTTCATAGCAGCTCCTACACAACAACAAATAGCAACAGCAAAGCACACGACACGACATTATTCACACAAAATGGGCCATCCAGAGAGGACTTTCATTGACTAGTCAACCTTTTAATTCTGCACAATAACTTATTTTGATAATTATGTCTATCCAGCGATTAATTGACGTCTATTAGTGATTGTCAGTGTTATGTCACTAATATGTTTGTAAAATTCCTTAGCAGGCAGAGAAACTTTTTACTGGAATGAAGGGGTCAAAATACAGAAAGGCTGTACGTCAGCAGGATTGTGACTGGTCACAGAGCAAAGGCTTTACCACTGCACCACTTAAAAACTGGAAGAAAAGAGAACTTTTTCCTCCTATTGTTTAGTTTGTTGATTTTTTTCCAAGCGTTGGCTGAAGGACTGCACAGTACTGCCTTCTGCTGCTCACATAAATGTAAGTCTTTTGCTCATATAGAACCTAATCAAATAATTGTTGTTTTGAAGAACCACCGACCTTATGTCTTGAAGTCTAAATTACAAGTGGTCAAAACGATCCTTTACCTGATTCACGGCATTATCAGTGAGAACAAATCAGTCATGAATGTCGCACAGTGTTGTGTGAAGACGTTTAGACCGTTTGGTTGAAGAGGTTCCATACTGTCTCATTAGAGTGCCCTCTTGTGTCAGGATTTTCACAGGTCAGTTGTGGACGTCAAGGATCTGGCATGATGGGCACTCAGAGAACGCCCAGCGCTCTGCCTGATGACAGACCAATGTAGACTGCACTGGATCAAAGAATGACTGTGTGTGTGAGCAAGTTGGAGGGACAGAGATTCGGAAAAGAGAAAGAGAGAGTGGGAAAGAATGAGAGAGCACCTGCGGGAGCACATGGGACGCATATCCAAATTAAGCCGGTCCAGTAAAGCCATTTAATCCAAATTTAAAAATACCCCTCAGATACCTTGAAGAGGCAAGGCCGCTTCACCCTTGTAAATGAGAGGCAGCTTTAAACTCCATGCTGAGGTCAGGCATGGAGGTCAGTGGCTCTGGCCATTTAAGCGCCCCCAAGTTCAACTTGTCATGTCTGCTGACAGGAAGAGGCAGTGGCAGATCTCCTTTCCTGGCGTGTGATTAGCTTACAGCTCAGCTGCCAGAGAACGCTTTTACTGGGAGGAGAGGTGTTGTCTGCTAACTGTGCCCAGCAGACACATTTTTTAGTAGGAGAAAAAAAAAACCCAACATACGGGTGGCTAGTGAGCACTGACAACGTGAGAGGAAGAGAAAGACAGACAGGGAAAGCGCGCGTGAGTTGGAAATGAAGGAGAACACTATGTGGTTAGCCATCTGCTTTTCGCATTGAATCTCGTATTGACCAAAGATCTGATTCTAAAATCCCCCTTTCTTGCCCATAGTCCTAAAAAACAATGATGTCTAAAACATTTTATTATTTTTTTGAGAGGAATTGACAGCCATCTCTTAATGCTCGTTACCGAATAAACAGTTTGGCTGGATTTGGCATGCACTTATATACATAATATATTCCATATGAGACTGAGAAGGATAGGGCTAGAACACAGAGCTATGTTTATTTGACTAAATGCATTTCACCATGTATATTTTAAAAGTGGTTACCGAGCATATCAGTGCCCCACACGCACTTAGTGCTTCTGAAAGGCCTATGAACTGCTCATTCTGGCTAGAAATCTAAAGCATGTCGTCCCATGCATTAGGTCCTGAACGTCTGGCTCTAGTTTCATCTTATTTCATTCCAGGCATGTTTCTTGAATAATAATGAGAGGAAATGCATGGATAGTCCTGTGTGTGTGGCCAAACGTGTGACTAGTTGTGCTTTTACAAATAAACGCATTCTAGTGAATGGGAGGATGTGAAGTGGGGTTGTTAGCCCAGCGCCACAGAGCCTGCTAAGAAAATTACTCTTGGGCAGTCTTTAGCAGAAGAAACTTCCAAACAAGAATGTCTGGAGCATTGCAGTTTAATTTTTGGATAAACAATCGTAATGGCATGCTAAATGTTGGAAAATTATTTCCATGACTTTGCATGATGGATTTGGAGGTTAATTCATGGCAATGTATACATTGTTTTGGAAGAACATGCCATGGCTGGATGATAAATTAGTGTGCTAATACTTCTTCTGTGTTTGGTTTTTTTTTTTTTTTGCATTGTAAACCTTAAGTTTCTGCTGCCACAAGCAGATACATTATCAAAGACAGAAGTATGAAATGTGCTTTGTTATTATAAATATTGTATCTTCTTTGGGGTGTATGTGTATGTGTTAATAACAAAGCCAAATATATAGAATAATTGCTGAGATACACTATATGGCCAAAACCTATGGATAGTCAGATGTCAAGAAAACCTTTGGCTGTAGTGTAAATAGTATGTAAATAAGCAACTACAGATACAGTATTGTGTCATTTTCACCATGATTCGAAGAGGATATTTTAGTAATTCACTACAGTAAAATGATACCTCAACTGATTTACAATTATTTTTCCAATTGCAGTGTGAACAGTGCAACCCAATCATGTGTGTTTAAATTAGACATATTGCTGACATATAGTTGAATATTTCATACATTTAAAAAAAAAAAACAGACTAGCATTTCAGCATATCCTGTACAGCATCCCATTAGTCTACAGTTTATAAATCAACTAAAACTAACCAGGCAACCAGACTGAAGCAAAATGAACTTTTTTTTTTTTTTACCAATATCTGCATATTCCTTCTGATGTAAATGATTTGGGCGAGCTTATTAAATAAAGTTGAAATTGAAGATGCAGCTCCCAAGTGGCGGAGCAGAAAAACGTTGACTCTATCGTCTGGTGTTCACCAGTTTGAATCCCGATGATGCCACAGACATTCACGGGGAGCTCAAGAGAGCAAAATGGGCCTGTGCTCTCAGGGAGTTAGGAATGGAACGCTCTCTCTCCTCTGTCAATTGTTAATTATGAGCCCATGCATACGGAAGGGGGCGGATAGCGCTTTTCTTAGAGTGTTACGCTGCTCCTGACGTTGCATGTGAAGCATTTCAAAAAGATGTGGTCAGCTGGCTTCACATGCCTCAGAGGAAGCATGTGTTAGCCTTCACCCTCCCTGGTTGGTTGCTGTTGTATGATGCGGAGAACTGTATGATAGGTGGGAATTTACCTTTGCAAAATAAGGCATAAAATTGGAGAAAAAAATTAAGAAATTGAAAGATGCAAAACAAACAACCGTTACAGCAAACTGTCCCACTAAGCACTGCAAAACTGTCTGGTGAAATTATAAGCTTTTATCTATAATTACGTCTTTAAAGCAGAGCCTTCTTTTGTGTCTAGGCCCCGGTTTTAGCTTCCTGCAAGGCAGTCTGTCTTGGCATGGTTTGAACGCACCCCTTGCTTGCAGCAGACTTCCTGTGGGCATCAGAGCACACGCTGCTGTCCGCTGCTCTGAGGGAGCCCGTTCTTATGTTAACAGCTCTGGGCTGTCTGCCAAAAACAACACTTTATATTAAATCTGAAAGTAGGAAAAAAATCTCTCTCTGGAGTAGTTTTGTCACTGGGCGCAGCAGCCCCAGTAGTTGGAATTGTAGTAGCTCGTTTCAGAAGGTCACGCATCACCGTTTGGAGTCCAAGTCTAATTATGAGCTCAAACGTTCTGATGGTAAAGGATGTTGCTGGTCGCTCACAAAGAAACAGGTCCCCCTCCATAGGTGAACCGCAACCTTTCAAGCATTGCAAAATTTCCCTGACATTTCCAGGGTCTCTTTATGCAGTGCAAAAGAGGTCTGTTAAAGTCTGTATGTTATTAAGCACCATTAGAGGCATGAATTTGTATGTCTCTCTGTGAAACTGTGCTGGAACAGAAGCCCATCTGCTTTGCATCAACCACTAATTTCTGGTAAACGAACAGCCTCAGATGAAACTTTATATTGGAAGGAAGTGATAGAATCTTTCCAACCATACAGTCATTACAAAAAACCACGGATTTCACCACCATGACCATCTTTGAGCCACTTCGTAAACTGTCATTTTCAGATGAAATGATTGCTGTGAGCCTAGACAGGGTTTCTCAATCATTGTGAAATATCTGCAATAAATGCTGTTGAATTTTAAGACAGTTATTTTTCAGGGTCTTGATTTTCTCAATAACTCATAAGTGATTCTGAGTCTCACAACCTACTTGGACAGCGTAAGAATAAATGGGAAATGTTGTCACATGAAAGGAGAACCTTTCCGCTTGAAATAGAAAGAGTTAAAGGTAAGGGCAAAGTAATGAAGGAATCAGATTCCTGGCTAAAACCTTGCCATCAATGCTATCCTTATGCGAATAAAGACTTAACCAGATGTCTGTGCATGAGAACGCCTTACCTAGATGACTTACCTTCATCTTTTATGTTCACATCAGGCTTTGATTTTGTGAATTGCCTTTTGCCATTTCCTCTTTGGTTTAATTTCCTTTTCTTAAGAAATACTCAGGTGTAATGTTGTCCTCATGCTAGCAATGGCCCATGAAAAGGTGGCGTCACCTGAGAATAATGTTTAAGACATATTAATTTAATCTGAATTTGATTGTTTTCAACAATATTTGATTTTTTTGACACTATAACGACACTGCCTAACTGCAGTTTCTTAGCCTGTGTGAAATAAGGTGGTATCATTGCATGACCGACAGTACTGTGTAAAAGTCTGTCATTTATTGTGATAATTATTAAAGATGATAAAAATGCTATTTCTTGGCACATTGCATAGTCCTTTTAGAGACTGAGAGGTTAACAAATGTGTTACCAGTTCTCAAACATCAAAGTCTGTTGCCACTGAGGTCATTGCATTAAGTGGTGATAGCGGGGTTTAACATTACACGCTAGAGACGATCCTCAGGGCATACTCTGACTCTTAACCTCTCACCTCTCATCTTGCCTACAGTCACTTAGTGAGGGTGAAGTAGGTTATGTTAGAGGACTCTGTATCTAAAAAATGGTTTAAAGATTGGCTCATAGCTAAAACTGACTACTTTTTGTTTTCTTGCTTTCCTAACTAATCTGTCTTGTGATCGGTTGCTGGTTTGCTGGTGAGTCAGCACCAACAGTGTTTCCATCATCTTTCCATCACCTCCAAACCCACCCCCAAACGAAGTGCTTAGTAAAAGCTGTTTAGGGATGTAAAGCTTTTCAACTCTGTTGCCTTGTTTTGTCTCAGGCCTGTCACCTTTTAACCCCCCCACCCCCCCACCCGCCCTCTCATTAGCATTACCCTTAGAGACCCTTCCATGTCTCAAGATTCTTAACTGTGTCACTGTTTTAATGGTTTCCCTCATCTTCCCCTTCTTTCTCTACTTTCTGCAGTGTGTTTCTACTCCAAAGTCTGTTTTACTTAAAGCAACACCTCTTCCCTTAGAGTAAGGGGGATATGGGTAAATAAAGGTCAACAGGACTTCTGTTAATGATGCAAAACCAGTGTTTTATTAGAAGGCTTTCATGTTTTTATCACCATGCCTGGCAGGCATGACCGATTTGCAGGTAACAGTGGGCAATGAAATCTAAAAAGTGTTCTTTTTTGGGGTCTGAAACATGACCGGTTTGTGATGGTATATGAGATGTTTCTCAGTACTTTTGAGAAACTTTTATAGACAATTTGAAATTATTTTAAAAAAGTACACTTTTTTACCCTACAATCTTGGGAAACAAAGATTACATGTAGAACCGTTAAGTGTTATTTGGTTTGTGCCTCGCGGGAATGCTTAAAGGTTCTATGTTTCCCTGTTAGAGAGGGTTCCAACTAGAACTTTTGTACCTTTACTCAAAACTATCCAAAGAACCTTAAAAGAGAGATTGTTTTAAGATGTCAGAATGATTTGCTTAACAAAAATCGTTTTAAGATTATTTAAAATGTTAGATTGTTTAAATCAATAACTCTGCAGTTCTGTAGAAGCTACATAAATTTTGATCCGGGTGAATTTGCGAACTGGTTCACAAAAGATTCATGTAAAGAACCATTTCGAAAGAATAATTTCTTCATGAGTCAGATCCCTCCTAGCCAGCCAGATTTTCTTCTTCAGCATTTCCATGACAGGAGTGTGAGCTCTGCCTCTCACAGCTTTCAGGATTTTCAGCAAATCACATGGTTGTGATTGTCGGCCTTGATTAATGCAGTCGCTCAGTTTATGTCCAGTGAATCAACAGGTTAATGCGAGAGTATGACAAAGCTAATCAATGATTATGTTATCAATAGCATGTGTCTATTGAAATCTCACCTGAAGTTCTGCACTGGCGGAGAACAGGTGGATTTTTTTTTTTTTTTTTACAGATTTGCTGTCAATGCCACGTTTAATTAGTTAGGAATTACCGACCACCAAACCAGTAACATTTGCTTCATATGTTAAAAGTTTTGCATGCTGACTTTAGATTAGCAACAGAGCAGTAGCACCCACGACTGTTGTTCTCATTCTTAATCTAAAAACCTGTGCTCCTCTTGTATTTTTGCGCTTTTTATGTAGCTTCACTTTTCTTCATTTTTTTTAAAGCAACCGTTGAATCATTTATTATCACGCCAAGCATTGCTGTCATTTTTTACTTTTATGTTCTAAAGTACTTTAAATTCTTTATTCATCGGAGGATGCAAAAACTCCCACATTAAGGTCTTGCTTTTCTACTGTTATCTTGCAAAGCTTTTAGGGAGGGAAGTCTCACAGGCAAGGAGTTCTATGCATTTAACAGAGACCCTGGAGCTAGACCTAGCTTCCATTCCTACTGACGCCAAGAAACTGGGGACCTCAGGATGACTTCCTGATGAAAGAGAGAGAGAAAGCGTGGAAGAAAACACCAGGAAGAGAAATGATTAGGGACAGAAACAGAGTTAGAAACTTAGTTTAACTTACTTATTTTTTTTATACTCAGAGTCAGTTCCATTGTTTGGTTCATTTGACATGAGAAGGTATCTGATAATGAGTACACCAGAACTTATTTACCTGAAAGTCCTGTTACATCATCAGAGACACAAAATGGCATTCCTTAAGACAAGCTGATCATTTTAACTACCCCAAAAGGGGGGATTACATGTTTTTAGTTCACTTGTTTCAGGAAAGGTCTATGTCTGATTCGATTTAAATTTTATTTTCGTTTTATTTGATTTCCTTCCTTTTCGCGCAGTTATTTATTAGTTGTTCTGAGTACGAAGGTTTGCGAAATTAAATAACTCAGTGTAACATACCGTGGTCAGTAGCAGACTGCTTTGATAGCCACTTATCAATTCACAAATACCAGAATCCAGACAGAGAGGAGGCCCACAGGCTAGTGTTGCAGACAGGTCTTGACTGCTGTCAGCACAGTATCCTGTCTACTAAACTCACCTCCAAAGCACCAAATAATCCTGCTTTGCCAGCTAAGCAAAACAGAACCTTCCTAGTGATATAAAACAAAACATTTCCATTTGTCAGTTGTGCCTGTTTTTAATGTTGTTCTGTATTTAATATGAATAACAGGATTTATTTTAAATGTAAAACACTCAAACACTACATAATTATGAAGAACGATGGTTGTGTCTGGTGTAGCCCCCTTTCACATGTTTTTTAATACAAGAATTTACTACAGTGGACCCTCGGCTCGTGAACTTAATTCGTTCCGAGACTCGAGACTGTTCGTGACCTGAAACAATTTTCCCCATTGAAATGAATGTAAATACAATTTATGTGTTTCAGCCCTCAAAAACATGTTTATTAAAAGTGTATTATGGGTTTATTTGTGGTAATAAACCATAGAATAAAATGAAAATAACCTTAATTATAGAAAAATAAAACTAAATGAAATAAACAGATGATTTGCAGTGGATACGTAGTTGCTGGCGTAGGTGGACGGTGGCGGAGGGATATGGTGGCGGTTCTCATATTTTGCGATTATTTCTT
>JAQMCW010000037.1:14673745-14687782 GCA_030068335.1 Chrysichthys cranchii | reverse complement strand
CCACACACACACAAAGAGAAAGTTCTCACAGCTCTGTCACAGAACCCACATCACGCACACACACACACACACACACACATTTGAACTTTAATATTTAAAGGTAGAAAGTAAAACTACTCAAAAATAACTACTCAAAACTCAGGTCATAAATTAGCATTCTGAAATAAGGCAATATTTATACTGTCACTTGTGCGACCAGTAATATTTATATCTTTCTATGGTTTCACAAATTATTTAGGTCTCTTTAAGAAATCACTGAATCAACTCCCGAAGTTTTATCTTGGTGTAGGAAAGGGTGCATTGTATGGAAATACAATGAGGGAAAAAAAAAGAAAGAAATCTATGCACATATTATTAATAGCACAAGCAGACAAGATCACGTTCTAAATAATAACTGACTAAAGTTACTGTAGAGAAAGTAAGAGACTTATTGGCCCCTAAGATTCCTTCCATAAATTAAATAAACCTCTCATTGCAGAAATCTTCAGCATGATTATACATCAATGATTGCACATTTTTTCTGGATGGAGTCGATGGAAATACCGTGAGATTTCTATGCTGTACTTAATCAACACTTGCAAGAATTCAACAGCACTGCAGCATAACACAAAAGAAATAAGAACGCAGACCGGGTACGGAGTATGCATACGACTAATTTTGTAATCGGCAGCAAATCATATGCTCAAAATCACAAGCAGCCGTGAGGTCCTTCAGTGTCAGGAGTGATTAATTAGCAATCAGGGGTAATGTGACAAGCGCAGTGTTTGTTTTCAGACGTGGTTGGAAACAATCAAACATTCCTCTTTAGTGATGGATGGTTTCGGCTCTTAGCTTGTCAGCGTCGTGCTGATCTACTAGTATGGCGCACGAGTGATAATACTGAGCAGGGAGCTGAGGTTCTAGACCAACATTTACACAAGTATGTTAGCATAACCTACTTACAGGTTTGACTGCAATCCTAAATCTTCAAGTAATTGGCCATTTCCTGTTAAACGAGAAACACTTTGATGCGTTTAAAGGCATATACTTGTCTCTCATTCTTTACAGGTCATCGAACATGGACATGGCCTTTAGCTGGGTATGAGACAGGACTAGTTCAGTATAGCTTTTAAGGTAACGAAATCACAACCATTAAAGTCTACACATGTCCAAAGGAAATTGCGTCCTTTCTTGAAGCAAACATGAGCCTCAATTTATGCATGTAACTGCAGAACCTTTCTTCATTAAAATAGCATATTTAATGGCTGCCCGTTGGGTGTTGTGTATATACTTAAACCACAAAATGCACCTCTTTATTTCAGAAACAAGCAATTTTTATGTTGTCAAAGAGCTTTTGCGTGCAAGAAAAGTTACAAGAACGCTAAATGTTAAATTTGAGGATGCTGCTTATTTAAAATCCCATACTCTTACGGTGGTGCAGTTAGAGAGAGCTTTTCCAGGCCTTTTTTCTTCATCAGAAATCAACCAAGAAAATCTTATCATTACACAAGACATAGACCAGCAGCTGCAGTAAAGGCTTGCATGGTATAAATCCGTTGAAGAAAAATTGATCCCACTATTCTGTGCTTGAAAAAATATGTGGATTTTTTTTTCAATCTGATATATTTCACAAGAAGTGAATGTCTGGATGTTTAAGGTCTCACTGTTACCACTGAGCTTAGTCGTACTGTAACCCCTCAGCCCCTGTAGGGAACCTAATCATTCCCCCAGAAGCACTGTAGCCGTAATGAGAGCCACATGTGTCCTGCTACCGTGCACAAATGAGCGGCTCTTTTCCGGTAGCTGACCTTTGACCTCGCCAGACACATCTCTCGGCCAATCTGAGACATGCCCAGAAGCCATTGGTGGCCTTTTACCACTCAGCATCTGGCTTTAAGCCTCAGAGCAGGCTAGATACACTTCTACACACACACACACACACACACACACACACACACACACACACACACACACACACACACACACAGATTCCACTTGATTATATCTCCCTCTCGTGCTGCTGTTCTCATAAACATGCAGCTTTCTACGATGCACACAGGTATTTGCATACCATGGTGCCTAGATTAGTTCTGCCTTTTCTTAAGCATGTTGCTATACACATGCTTTCCAACTGGCACCACTGTTCTCCCTCTCACTCTTTTTTTCTGAGATTCTATACACTTATCACAATCTGTCATGGCCCCCACTTAAAGAAGAGACCTACAACCTTGCAATATCAGAATCTTGAATTTAGGGTGAATAGAGCTATGCCTTAGGAGATTTATGTAATGGTTCCTATTTAATGAGCACAGTGCAAGTGCAAAAAATAGGCGAGGTTTGAGAAAATTGCCCAATATATTCTTCATATTCTTTTGACCATTGGCACAGGTGGTAACTCGGCAAAGAGCAGCGCAACTGTAAAATAAAAAAGTAGGGTCGATTCTGTAAATTCTTGACGTTCGGCGCAAAAAAAATGTTAATTAATGAACATCTCTCAACTGAGGCTTTGATCAGCGTTTGACAAAAAATGGATTGTACCTAAGTGCACTCTTATAGAAAATGCATTTTTTAGAAATTTGAGAAAAATAAAGACAAATATGAGAAACACAGAAATAAAAGGTTTTTAAGAGTGTCTCTGGTAATTAAGGGTTCTTAAAAGAGTTTCCTAAAAGAGGAGGTTGTAGAATGTCTGACTTTTAATTCCTCCAAACGGACAACCAAAGAACCGTAAGGGGCTTCTAAATTTAATCTAATCTACACCCTGGTTAAATTAAAGTGATGTGGCTGAACAGTTGTTTTACAGCTGAAGTCAGAAAAAAATTCTGTTCTGCTCTTGCTTTTGTGCTAAGAGGGGGTAATTCGGCAGATGTTAACGTAATTTTAGACCAAATGCCTCTGCATCTGGGGATTTTGAACGCCAAAGCCTGTTGTAGAGTTCCACAGCCTTGTTTCCTTTTCTGCACATGAAAACAACAAGTGAGTGCAAACGAGAAAAAAAATTTGGCTATGCCCAACCAAATTAGCAACATCTTCTCTCTCAGAGAAGAATCAATGTGATAAAACTTCTCGGCAATTTATAAATACTCTTTAAATGGCGTGTGGCCTCTTCCAGCAATCGAAGGCATGTTTAATGTGAATAACTGAGTCAGTTCTACAGTTTATAGCTGAATTGAACCTGTTCCTCCTGAATGGATTATGGGCAGATCAAAGAGACGATCCAAAAGGCGGTAGAAAGGATGTTTTTGTCTCCATAACAGTTTCCTCTCTGGCTGAGTCTTGATAAATGACTTCCCTTTCTCAGCAGCAGGCCAAGAATAAGACACAAACATACTCTCAGGGTTGAATGATCTATGACCACATCTTCCCATGACGGCTTTCAATCACGAAAAGAATATTTCCATTTGAGTGATGTAACAGCTCTCAGGTTCTGGCTGTAATGAGGTATAATCTCATAAATCCACATTTTAGAAGGAGGCTAACAGCGGTAGTCTGGATGTCTTTATTTTTTTCAGATGAAATGACTTTGGTTAATTAGGTTTCTGGTAGAACAGGAATTAATATAAAATTCAGGGTAATAAAAAACCCTCTGCCTGCATGACCACACAATCTGTGATTTGCTTTTTGCATGTGTGTGCATCTGAAATCTATTCAGACGTGTATACTTTCATGTTGTTATAAAAACCCACAGCATTTCATTTCTGATTTGGTATCCAGTTTTATTCTTAGTAGTGGAAATGGTGCGTATCAGCTTAAAGCCGTGTGTTATGGAAAACGATTTCAGATGCCAATTTTACCGTGTTGGAGTGTCTGAATGTTTTCATTGTTTGTGGAGTGCTTTTGCATTGCATTAGCACACTCAGGCCTTGCTATAGTGAAATCACAATGTAATTATAGACTATTTGCTAATTTCGAAGCTCCTGTAATATGAAACTGACTGATGAATTTAGAGTATTATTATGGTTTGGCTGGGTGTTGGAATGTTTCATTGATGACAGGTTCTTTCTTTATTTTTGTATCCATCTCTCTCACCCTTTTTCAGGGTCCTCCTGGACGAGCTGGCTTTCCGGTAATTGTCTCAGTACTGTACTGTCCTGTTGTGTGTCTGTCTTTGTCCTTGTCTAGGACTTTTCCCAGTCTCTAGTGTATTTCATTGAGAAGCTGTTCAATATCTGATAAATTATGAGTTTTAGATTCTAAACTACAATCAGTTTTCAAAATACATCAGGAAAAGTTCAACTTCTCCAATATGATACACAATAAGCCTACAACGACCTACATAGTGAAAATACACTTGCTGTCTTTGGGATGAGTTCTTTGAAAATATTTCATTTCAGTGAACTGATGTATTTAACATATGCAAAGTCAGTGAGGCCGTCCAGCATTACCATTTGCAAACTCGGCTCTGCATGTTTGCTCGCATCTTCCCAACCCCTCTGTGCTCTGCCTTAAGATCCCTTATTTTTGTTGAATTTTTGTTGAAATACTAGTATTACTAACAAAGCCTTAAAACACACCTGATCTTCATTAAAGCATGCTTTAAGGAGGCCACCTAAAGTTCCTAGCTGTCAGTTATAACAACAGCAAACCGTTCATACTCAAGACATCTCAGCCTGTGAAACCCAATCATAAAGATCTCCCAAAAAGTGGGTGAAATGAAAGAAACACAGGTTCATTCAGACATTTGACAAGTTTGGACAAAGGCTGAATATGGCTCCTGCAGATATATAAGATGGATTGCACTGTCTGGAATAGTGTTTTTCATAGAATATATGGGCACATGTATGAATAAATACCTTTATTGCTTCACCAAAGCATGCATTTGGCATGTTTACTTTATTTAACTTTAGATTATGCCGAGTTGTTTTGATCAAAATTGCTGGTTCTAATTTTAAGTCAATATAAGAAAAGATTGCTGTTTCATTCACTATCTAATCCAGCCTACTGAATTATAAGGATGACTGTATAGGTAGAAGATGATGATTCTAGCTTGGCAGAATCACTTTATTCTTTATTAGCTATTAAATAAATTATGTGTCATTTGCAAGGGTCTGTTAAGTTCCTTGAGTTTGGGGAATGAAGTAAATCACTTTGGGGTTTCTTGCCTTAGGTAAGTGCCGTATCAGAGTAGAACAGTATAATCAGTGTTAATTAGCATATCTAGTTATTTAAATATACATTTTCACATCCATATTATTTATACTTGCTATTTAGTACTGTATATTGTATTGCTTGTTATTTGTCAACATTGCTACAGCTCTGAATAGTTCAAGATCTCAGGCTGCAAAACATCTTTCTCAACTTTTCTGGACTGTAAAAGTCAGAATGCTGATTGTATTCCGTTGCTACAGTTATATGACGTGGAATCAGCACCCTGGACAGATCCATCTGGACTCTATAAGCATTCCTCCATGGACTGTAACTAATTTTCTAAAGATTAAATCAGGAGGTCAAATTAGAAAGGACAATAAATTGCACTGTTTGCAAGTAGCTTTTCATAGAACTGTAAGTAAATCGGAACCAATATGGAAGTTTTTATGTCAGAAACCATCAGATCAAACAGAAGCCCACTGGGAATGATACCCAGGCTGGTAACAAAACCTACATTTCTGATGAACATATATCGATCGGATAGGGCCACATTCCTGGCCTAGGCTCTTGACAGCTTCCCCAATTCCCCAGTCCCTGTCTGTGATGACTGATCTTATTCTTGGAAAGTGGAACCCTAGGCAGTGTAGATTCAGTGTTTTAGCATAATCTTTTATAGCTTTTACTGTGGATTTAGGCCCTCTTGGCATGCAATGTTTTATCATCACTCATTAGAATAAGGCACCAGAAGGATAGCATACTGGCTGAAAGGCTGGAGTCCTAGTGGTCTGTCCAGCCAAATTAGTGGCAAGAGCATTAGAAAAACATCATGGAGGGAAACTTTAACAAATATAAAGTTTATGTTGAACAGTTTTAGTTTTTGTATTAGGTATAAAGGCATGATTATGACTAAATACAGTGGTACCTCTGGTCATGACCATAATTCGTTCCAAAACTCTGGTTGTGACCCAATTTGGTCGTGACCTGAACCTAATTTCCCCAGTGGATTGTATGTAGATATGATTAGTCCATTCCAGACCCTACAGACTGTATGTAAATATTGTTGTTTTTTTTTAAGTTTTTTGAGCACGAAAATAGCTAATTATACCATAGGATGCACGGAGTAGTGATAAATTAAATGTAAAAACCTTGAACAACAGAGAAAAATAACATTGCACGAGTCCATATTAGACCTCTACGAACCGTTAGCTGTAAACATTTTTTTAATGTGTTTTAAGCACAGGCAAAAAAAATCAAAGTTTGAAAATCCTTAATTATACAAAAGCTTACTGTAAAGAACCAAAACAACTAACCTTGCATGAGTCGACTTCTGGCGTGAAAGAAGTGAGAAGGAAGATGGGCGGGGAGGAGGTAACTGTACAGCGAATGAATGCATGTCTGACCGAGTCCGATTACAAGGACACATGCGTCTTTGCTAGGTACGCAACGCGCAATCGCACAAGACACAAACAGAAAATGGGAAAAACTTTGGCACGTACGAAGTGGAAGTGTAAATTGGCCTGGCTGTGTTTGTTCGGCACCCGATTGTGTGGTTGTGACCAGATGCAAAATTTTGCCGAATTTTTTGGTCGGGAACCGATTTGTTCATGCTCGGAAGCGTTCGTGACCAGAGGTTCTTCTGTATCTAATAACTAAATATTTAAGACTAATGATATGCTAATGCTGCAGTGACCCTTATCGCATAGAGGTGCAATTAAATCTCCACAATATACATCTAATTGTCAGCCACTTGGGGGAGTACAGTGATCCCTCGCTTATTGGGGGAGTTAGGTTCCAGAACCCACTGCAAAAAGCGAAAATTCGTGAAGTAGCAACCATGTAATAATATGGTTATTTATGATTATTTTTTATTTTAAGCCTTTATAAACTCTCCAACACTCTTATAACCATTACCTGTACAGTTATACAGCATAAACCCTTTATATTCTCTTAGATATTACAAAAAGATATGCAAATCAGTTTTAAAAGCATTTATTTTTTCCTTGAAAAGAACATCGTGATAGGCAGTTGCCTTTTACACTGTCTTTTCATTTGAGTCAGGAGGTTTTTATACACTTCTATGGCACCATCAAGAGCATTTCTGAACTGCAAAGAGCGAATCATTTGTGAGTCCCATTCTTCAACCGATGACTTAAGTTCTTTAACTAACCGTAAAATGGTGGCAAGGCGAGTTAGGCCTTGTTGTTGTTCTTCTTCTTCTTGTGCCCGATCCTCCTCTTGTTCCTTCTCTTCCTCGCTCGCTGACTTGGTCAGTTCGGCCAGATCAGCAGTTTTGAGTAGACCTCGAGCAGCTCAACGACGTCGTCGGAAGTCATGTCATCAATGCCTTCTCCTCCTAGCCATTTTGCCACCCTAACTGCCTTATCAACCGCAGCGTGTTGAGCCAAGAGCCAAGTTGAATCACCTCTTGAATTTTTCAAATCAGCCCTTGCTGGTGGCAAAGTCACTTTTCTTGCTGGGGGAATCCGCAGAAGTTCCAGGTTGAGGGTCGTCCTCCAGCTCATCCCGGCCATCCGCAAACATTTCATGAAGCTGCTTGGCCTTCTCTCGGGTTATATGAGCGTCCACGGGGATGTTCTTCTTCTGGCAGTCCTCAATCCAGAGTCCTAAAGCAGATTTCATCCGGACCACAGCCTTATTCTGCCCGCTTATGACTCGTTTGGTGCCCTGGTTATAAGACACTGCGGCCGTAACTCTTATCTTCTTTTCAGCCTTCTTTATGTAGTGAATTGTGGACTTGTTTATGCCGTAATGGTGTCCTACAGTGGTGCAGCTGCTCCCTTCCTTTAACATGTCCAAATGTTTTACCTTTTCAGCGATTGTTAGCATCTTCCTCCGGCACTTGGGCATGGCCCCAGAAGTAGGAGAAGGTGCAGATAGCTTTTGGGACATAACAAAGGGCTTTACTACCCACTGCCCCAGCTCAATGAAACACGACGCTGAACGAGCGAGACACTGGCTAACACAATCCGGAACAATGCTCTTCACTTAGACCATCAGCGCCCAGGTGTCTGTAATTAGCCACACACTCTGATTAGCCATCGGCCAATGGCAAACAAGGAAGCACGTACTCTACCATAAAAGGCCCATGAACCAGCTGAAAAGCCGCAATATTTGACCAATTATAATGAAAACCCGCAATAGAGTGAAAGCGCAAAATTTGGGGTGCGATATGGCGAGGGATCACTGTACTGTTAATTTATTGGTTTTGAATACAGATGGTTGACAGTACATATATCCGCTTTCCACATATGATTCAGAATACAGGGTTACTGAAAAGACTATATTACTTCTAATACATACACCAGGCATCAAGCAGTGAAATTCATTACCTTCACTACATTATTAGCAACTTCAACTCTAATTAGCTGCAATTTGATCTATTAGCAATTGTCATATCACTGAATTAAATGAATGCAACGTGAGGGCCCGAACTGTATTAACCTCATTGTGCTTCTGTTCAGATTGAAATAATCACTGATGAAATTTGCTTCTTGATCAACTTTGTGTCTGCACGTAATCTGGCCTTGCATAGTTGGCCATTGGCCCTTATGGATTAAATCATCTGTGGCATGTCTGCATCAGCAATATTCATCCAACAACTAAGATGGAGCTTGAGAATCCAGAGCACTGCATTGATGTAATATTAGCCAGCTTGACTTCACAAACAAGCTTCAGTTGTTTAAACATTGTATTAAATAATACATAACATGTATCTTATTAAATGAGCTTGTTGAAAAAAAATCTTAAAGCCTATCAATGGGATTTGTCTGCAAAATGCTGCTGCTGCTAGTAATTGTAGTTTTATTGACTCAGAATTCTATCAGAATTGCTGTTTCTTACTTTACTTTTGACTTTGCATTGATCATTAGGGAGACAAAGGATCAATGGGCATTCCTGGAAGAATGGTGAGTGATTTAAAAATGTGCATTAAGCCCAGTGAGTTAGTTGGTGCAAGCTGGCTATGGCCTTTTCAATTATTAGTGACCAATGCTCAGTGGCATGCCAGTGGAAACCTATAAAGTGAACATATTCATGTTATGTTATGTAATTACCTTTCTGTGCATCCCATAGACCGTATGTATTTTGCCTAGTTAGACATAAGAATATATACAGCCTTGGTCTTTTACTTTTGCCTTTGTTAAATCATAATGATATATCCACATGTCTGTGCAAGTTAGATTATAATTATATAATTTCTGATAGAGAACTTATCCTTTTCAGTCATGACCAGGAAATTAGCCTTAATGTACTGATAAATATCCAACAACTCACTCATTTGATTCATAGCCTTTGAAAACAGTCTATCAACAGGAATTTGTTTTATTAATGAATCAGAGTAGTAGATTGTGAAGCCTGGGTCTTTTTAAGGTGTCAGTCCTAAAGGGATATCCAGGAAGGATTATGCACACTTTCCTTCCTCATTTAAAAAGATTCGTGTGTTATGAATTCGGATATATTTCCATCCCAACACAGCATATTATGTGTAAAAGAAATCATGACTTGCTCTAAAGACCTGACATGTCATAAACACTGATCAAACTGCACTGTATACCTGAGCCTCTGTTCATGTTACCTTAATAGTAAATACTTGACATTTGTGTGAACATGCAAAGTATAATTACTGCTTTATTTAAATAATAAAGCTACAGTGGTGGCCTCCAGACAGACTGGGTTATAATGGACCCCTTGTGCTGCTTTGGGATATTCAAGAATTTGGACAGTTTAAGTATATTAAAAAAAAAAAGTCTCCTTAATAGCAGGTTTTTGGCAGAACTAAACGAAGCACCTTATGTTTCACAGTAGTGTTAAGCTACTATGTAGTCCTGCAGATTCTCAGAGGAAATGTATTTTTAATGCTTATTTGCTTATTCAGCAGACCTCCTCCAAAAACTGTCTGTGTAAAAAGTTAGTGGCCCCCCATCTACTTTTCATTCCTATTCATTACATAGCCTTGCAGTGTGTACAGCAACACTCTGCTCCAGTGCTTCCATGCCCCCATGGCCTCAACCACATTAAATATTCCCATCCCAGTATCCTTTCTCCCTGACCCCATGATCTCCCATTTCCCAACCTTCCAGTGCCCCCACTCAGGCTGCTGCATGTCTGTGTCCTCTTCATGCCTCTTTAACCCTGATTCCTCTCTCTGTCTCTCTCCTTCACACTGTGCATGTGACTGTGTCTGCTGTGACTGACCAGGGCTTAAAGGGAAACACAGGGGAAAAGGTAAGTGCAGGACGGCAGCCCGCCTGTGCACAACTGAAAATTCTCGCACTGTGGGTGGTTTGGGGGCTTAGTCCAAAGTACAGTGTGTGCAGGCATCATGATTAATATCAGGGAGACTTTGGGCTCTATCGTGAATAGGCCTGGGGGGGCTCCATTTCTGTTGGAGATTTCCCACAACGGTTGGATTACCTGCATTTATTCACTCTGAAGTAGCTCTCCAAAACTTGAAGTTTCAGACACCCAAGGCTCGCTCTTGTAAAGAGTGTAATTTTTGCAATGGAAGAGGTTTAGAAAGACCAACAACTCAAGAATTCATAATCCCAGTTGGTAAAAATAGATCTGTGCTTTTGATATACTACAATATTTTATATTGTATTACTTTTGCCAGTATGTATTATTTCTGGGAACGCAGAGAGGAATTCGTGATACTGTTTTGTTTTGTTTTGTTTTTTAGCTCCAGTTGTTTGAGTTTACAGCAGTTTTTGTAGGCATTTATGTACTTGTAGCTAAACCTATCCTTTGTGTCATTACAGACACAGATCTATGGGTTTCCATTCTCCTGGAATGATCTGTGATGTGATGAATAAAAATGTCAAAGAGAAGCAGTGTACATGTGACAATGACCTCTGATCCATATGTGCAGATTTCTACAATGCAGTCTTTAATAGAAGACCCAAAACGCTCTACAGGTTTTAATCCCAGTTCCCAACACCCCTCAAACAATTAATCAAGAACACAGAATACCTGGTACAGGTGTATTGAGAGCTGGAAGATGGCAGAAATGTTGGCTGTCTCAGGGTTCTGGGTTAGAAAACAAGCCAGGAACTAGTAGTCCAGCAAAGAATGATTTCGCTATTCAGTCTTTGGAATTATGGGGGAAAATAAACCAGAAAGTCAGAAAGGGGAGTTGTTTCGAAAGTGTGGGTTTAGAGGTTTTCAACAGAATTACATTCAAAATTATTTGTGCAGTTTTCTTGTGTTTCTCTGTACCAGCTTTTTCAGAAGTTTAGGTCATTTCTCAAGTGTGATTAAGCTATGGCTTCCTGCTACAAAAAGACCTGACTGAGCAGTAGACCCTGGCTGATATACACATTAGACTGTATACCGAAACAACAGTTTAAGAACATTGTCTCAACATCGACCCTTTTTTCAGTGGTAACATATATAAAGTTAAGGGAAGCATTATAGAAAGAACAGCAAGAAAAGCAATAATGAATTGCTTGACTGTTAAGGGATTCTCGGTCAGTGCATTTCTTCTTTTTTTCTTCGAAGGGCTTTCTGGAAGGAATTGAAATTCAGTAAGTCCAGTTTGGTCATTAGAGTTGTTGATCTGAAAACTGTTTTATGGGTAGATTTAATTCCTGCTTTGACTGATTACGTATGGACTTACAGTACAGCTGAGCTATTAGGCCATTCCTGGCTACTAACAACTTTTCAAGCTCTTCTGTTGTCCTGTTGGACAGATCTTTCATCAGATTCTCTTGGAGCACAACTCTTGGGAGTCTTTTTATTCTACTCTGGCCTGAATTGGCCAGTGCTAGAACTCATCAGTTTCCCTCTGTAGTAGCCATCAGATCAGGCCTACAGATGCACAAAACCCAGGTTTGAAAGCAAATAAGCCCCCTGGATAAAACAGGAATTTAGTCAGGAGCATTCAGATTACCTGTAATTGGACAGATGACTGGGTCATCAAAGGTGTCTCCCTGGTAAAGTTTCGTTGTTGGGAGCTAATTAGGGAAAGTGCTAGAAACATGATAACACTTGTCTGGCCACAAAGCTTTGTGGGATTGTGATGGGAGGCTGGGTACACTATTAAGGACTAGCTGACACTGTGCAAATTACCTTAGTTGTGCCAGATTACCAGTCCACAGGGCCCTGCTCGGTTTACTCTGCAGTGAACTATGACCTTCCCAGCTATCAACACTCAAAGTATGAGCATATGTTTTAGACCAAAAAAATCATGGGACCCACACTGACACATGCATGTTTCCTTAGCAAGTCTGCCATCTTATGACTGCGTACATGCTAGTGGCAGGGAATTTTCACCAGATGTCAAAGAGTGTTTAAAGAGCAGTTTCTGGTACACTGCATTTGGCATTTTATGCAGGCTGTAGATTAGACACAGCACCATTCTCTTTCTTCCTCTGTTACTTCTTCTGATCATCTCTATCTTTCTGTCTGTCCTTAGGGAGCTCCAGGGGAGCCAGGTCTATCTATCATTGGCCCACGAGGACCTCCTGTAAGTGTCATCACTGGCACCAATAAAAACTTCACATTACTTTCAGTTAGTTTTGGAATGTGCCAACAGAGGAAGGACTAAGTTTGTTTACAGGAATGTTATTGCCGTTTTGGACAATCTCTTAAATCGTTCAAAAAACTTACAGCTCCCTTTCTATGCCGTGCCACACTAGTTGGTTTAGCATGGATAAATCATAGCTTCTGTGAGATATTTGAGGACTATTATAGAAATAAATCTGCAAGTTCCCTACTCAAACTTCCTCAAATGTTCATTTCACTTCCTCTAATGGAGATAAATTAAACAGAATCCCAATAGCAGATTGTATGGAAATACTTAAGCTTGATTGAAACACTGAAGGGCTTTGAGTTGCCTATAATGATGGTCATTTGGAACCTCATCTTCATTAGGGAGAGAAACGAAAACATCCTAATTTACAAGATAATGATCCAGACACTAGACCCCTAGATTGCCTACTATTGTACTGTGGCTGTAAATGAGTAGTTGGAGCTCCAGATGAAATGGGGCTTGTCCCAAACTCGGCACCCACACCCTATCTTCTGTCCACATTCCAAGCAGAAGACAAAAGGGTAATGTTTCCCCCTCAGAAGTGCAATTTCCTTTCTGATTATCCTGCGAAACGCTCTGGCCATTCTTTGTCCTGCGGTTTTCCAATCCATCCCCCAGCACTCCTGGTCGACAGACCCAAGATACCTTATGGTAGGCCCAGCAGACTGCTTAGGCAGGACCAGACATCTGGTTTTAAGCTTGTTGATTGCATGCCTCCCTATACCCAAATTATTCCACTAGTCATATGGCACTAGTAGGAGACAGCAGGCTGTAAGTAACAGAATCATGGCAGAGGCAAATGTCAGAGCAGGATTGCAATAGGAGCAGCAGGTGAGCAGAGAGCATGGGCTTTGTGCTGAGGGGGTCATAGGGGTTGATTTGAAAAAGAGGTGTGGAGAGGCCAACGGAAATGATAAATCAGCCAGGTGGACTTAACTGAGTGCACTGCTACAATGCCTTTCTGACACATAAATGAAGAGATTAGAGAAGTGACTGAGCACTCACCACAGCCCACACAGACAAGGTCTTATATTGTCCTTATGTTTCTACCATTGCCTTACAGTACTATTGGTACTTGTCTTATAATCATGTTTGCATGTATGGTTTGTACGTATGGTGTATTTCACAATATCATTTCAACAGAAATACAAAACTATATATATATATACAACCCGAATTCCAGAAAAGTTGAGATGTTATTTAAAGTTGAATAAAATGAAAACTAAAAGACTTCCAAATCACATGAGCCACTATTTTATTCACAACAGAACATAGATAACATAACAAATGTTCAAAATGGGAAATTGTACACCTTTATCTACTAAATGAGCACATTTCAAATTTGATGCCTGCTACAGGTCCCAAAAAAGTTGGTACGGGGGAAACAAATGGCTGAAAAAGCAAGAAAGTTTAAAAAGATT
>JAQMCW010000037.1:14659287-14673645 GCA_030068335.1 Chrysichthys cranchii | reverse complement strand
TTCTGTTGTGAATAAAATATTGGCTCATGTGATTTGAAAGTCTTTTAGTTTTCATTTTATTCAAATTTAAAGAACTTACCAGAATTCCTTTCTGGAATTTGGATTTTCTGAAAGAAAATGATTAATTCTTAAATTAACAAAGTGTTGCTGATAGTTCCAAAACGTCTTTTAATTTGCCAAGGCAAAGGCCTCTTAACTTCCTGTTATTGTTCATGATTGACTACAGCTGGTAGGTACACAACATAAAATAGGTTTGTTTGACAAGTTATTGGGAGGTGTAGCCACTAGAAAATCTCAGGAAAATGACCCAAACTGTCACCCTCACCTTCCTGAGAGGAAATTGGTTTGGACGGTCAGGAATAGCCAAGTAACCCATGAACTCAAAGATGCTGGCCCACCAGTGTCACAGTCAGTTCACTTTTCCTTAACCCTGGACTGAGGGGTTGCTGTCCAGGAAAGAAGCCCCGCTCCAAAATCAATTCCTCCAATCTTGACAAAAGTTTGCAGCTGACCACATGACAAAGAAAAAGCTTTCTGGAAGATCATTTTATGGTCAGACAAGACAAACACTACGTTTTTTGCGCAAAACAACCAGAGATTTGATTCGAGGAGTAAAGGTAAGGCATTCCAGCCCAAGAACACTGTACAAACTGTTAAACAGCTGTAAAGTGTGGTTAAGCAAAGTGGAAGGAATTCATTAATTCATGAGCATAACCTTAGCCATCAGCTAGACAGTTGACATTTGGACACAATTGGGTGTTCCAACAGAACAATGACCCCAAACATGTCAAAGGTGGTTGTGGAATAGATAAAAGAAATTAACATTAAACTTTTAGAATGGCCTTCCCAAAGCCCTGACCTCAACCTATTATTCCCACTTTTTCCAACTGTAAAGTTGGTTACTGCTGGGAGAGAGGCCTAGCTATGTTCCCAGTAACTACCTGGGAGCCAGACATATAATCTTTTTCATTACTCGCATTCACCTCTTCCTTGTAATTTTTTTTTCTAGTTTTTCTTCACTGCCTATTACCTCTTTTTTGAGGATATTTAATGACTTCTTCCTGTCTCAAGAGCACTAAAAGATTTTCCAGCAAAGCAACCTTTTGTGTTGCTTTGTATTGTGTCCAGGGGAATGTAACACTGATGATAATTGACATGTACTTATTCGGTTTGCCGAGTTCCATGTTGGTTTTCACTTATTGGATTTGTGTCTTGTTTTGTTTGCTTCAATGCAGGATTTCACAGCATACTCTAGTTTGTAACTGGCAATTTGTTTCCACATCCCACACAAAGAACTCCCGATAGTCAATAGGGAGTGTTTTTTTTTTTTTTTTTTTTTTTTTTTTTTTTTTTAACATTTGTCCTCATCCTACCACGTTCACATGACTTATTATTTTGTGTGTGTGTGTTTGGGTTTGTGTGTGTGTACGCCCCTCAGTAGAGGAATTTGTGTTTTGCTACATACTTTGGTTTACCTATGTATTGTGGGACTGATGTGTACATGTAATAATTCAACTGTTGCCTTTCTCTTTGTGTCTCCATTCAGGGCCAGCCGGGCACTAGAGGATTTCCTGGCTTCCCGGTATGTCACTATAACCTTACCAAAATTGTGTAGATATTATGTTTGGAGAAAAAAAAGATGAAGAAAAAGAAATAAGTATCCATACTCTTCGTGTAGTAAAGATTTTAGTCAACAGTGTGCTGCCAAGTACGATATTACAGTAGTATAAAGTGCACTCCCGTCCAGTGATGAGGTGCAATTATTCCAGTGTGTTTTACATTAAGAAATATCTTAATAGGCATTAATTTAATATAAATGAACACAAACATAGAATATTATCTTATTATTGCACAATAATGTAATATTGTCTTATCTTAGGTGTTTATTTATGAATGGCTGTCATTTTCTTGCTCGTTTTATTTTTTTTACTAATATTAGCTTTCTTATTGGGCGACACAGTGGCTAAATGGTTAGCACTGTCACCTCATAGTGAGAAGGTCCTTGGTTCGAACCACGGTATTTGGCACGGGTGCCTTTCTGTGTCCGCATGGGTTTCCTCTGGGTACTCGGGTTTCCTCCCACAGTCCGAAGACATGCACATTAGGTGAATTGGCTACCCTAAATTGCACGTAGGTGTGAATGTGAGTATGGAAGGTTGTCTGTCTCTGTGTGTTGCGTGATCCTGCCCCCATGTTAGGGGAGGGTTAGGAGGGGGACTGGCGACCTCGCCCTGTAAAATGCGTCCTGCCAGAGACATCAGAAATGATGCACCTACGTGCCGCTGATGGTACAGATGGGACTAGAGAGAGAGAGAGAGAGAGAGAGAGAGCTGTCTTATCATTTTGCTCATGAGAGATATTTAGTTCACTTTCACAGTTAGAACAAAGCTAAATTATCCTCCAATTAAATAAGAATATGTAGAAACGAAAAACACCAAAGATGACTAAAGATAGGTTTAATAATATTGTATTTGGCTTATTGTAATCTTATATAAAATACTATAAGTTTCATTATATTCAAAATGTTTTCACTTGCTACAATATATTTTTTTGCAATGTGACTCAGCTAATGTTACTGTAAAGAGGTCACTACAGGTTCAAGTTCAATTCGAACAATGACAAGAAATCAAACCAGCAAAGAAAAAGTCATTTGTAAAGAAATAACTCAATTTCATTTTTATTTTATCTACTGTGGTTCTCTATACTGTACTAAATTACCAACAGTTCGTTTTAAGTGTTTATTACCATGTATAAATTGTAATCTGCTGGACACAAACTTTGGGTCCACATGAATGCAATAGTGTCAAGTGTTCTTCCAACTTGTTCTTTGAGTATGTGACTTTTGTATTTGACTCGTTCCTTTGGCCTGACCTTTTGAGGAAACGCCTCATAAACATGATCATATCAGAATAGTAGTCTAGACAGCCATGTAAGCGTTGCTCCCTCTCAGCCTTCTCCGTAAAGTCTTCCCCTTTTCTGCTCTTCTTTATAGGGTCCCATTGGCTTGGATGGCAAGCCTGTAAGTCACTTTACAAAATATTTCATTGATGTGTTTTAGGGGTAAAAACCTATTTTTGTTAATAAAATAAAAAACATAATAAAATGTTTCTTCCAGGTTATTTAAAGCTAATTGCTAACATTAAGTGCAATCATGACTAGGTTAATTGCACAAACACTGATTCCGACAATTGAAAAAAAAATAAATCAGCTATCACTGGTTATCACATAAAATAAAATAACCAGGTGTCTGCAATGGGAAAAAAGTAACTTTTATAGCAAATAAATGTTTTGATTGTTTGTTTCTTTTTTCACAGGGGCAAAATGGTCAGAAAGGAGACATGGTAAGCATTCAGATACTGTAGCCTCTAGTGCTCTTAAACATGTAGTATAAATTTCAGTCATGAAATTGTGCAGGTCTAACCCACCAAAAAGCTCACTTTAAATCACACAGAAAAGCCATTATCGTAAAGAGAAATGTGTCAGACTCCATAAAATTCAGCCATTTGTTCTGATGACTGAATATTTATTTAGCTTGTTGAGTCTGACCACATCATGGGTTTAGGATAGCAGGGTCATACCCAGGTTCTGGAGGGCCACAGCACTGCAGAGATTAGTGTTTACCCTCTTCTGGCACACCAAATTCATCTCACAATGGTCTTGGTAATTTCCTGAAGAGTGGAATCAATTGTGTTAAATGAGGCAGAATAGTAAACTCTGCAATGGCGTTTCAGGACTGCAGTCTAACACCCCTGTACTAAGAAAACTGTTTAGTGTGATTTATTGGCCGTGTAACTTGATAGATTCATGACGCTGTTGTTCCTGACAAGGGGAAACATTACCCATCATTAAGTATGCTATACACTGCAGTCTAGTTAATTTCAATGGAATTTATTGGTAATAGACACAAAAAACCTTTATTCTGAAGATTCTTCAGAAAACGGAAGCCATGAACTATTGTAAAAGTGGGGCATTTTGACAAGGTGTCATGGATAAAAGTTAGTCTCCCTGCATCATGGTGACACCTTTATTGGTTCAGCTTCGCTGCTGAATTGGCCCCACAGGGCTTGTGACTGAAGCACAATGACTCTTTAAAAATACACACAACCTCACGAGACTTTAAAGCTGGGCTTTAGATTCTCTCATTTTTATCAATAAGTTCTCTCTCGATTTCTACCTTCTGCTGATTTCACTGTTTTTCCAGGGTGCAATAAAAAAGCAGATGCAGATTCGGATGAACGTCATAGCACTTTGGAAGCTTGAAGCGATTTCACTCTTTGGATCTCAATGTGTGTTTTAGATTTTCAGCTGCTGCATTCAAGGCCCTTCGTGTTATAACCACTAGATTTATATTTGTTTTATTTATGTGGAGATTTGTCTTATTCGAGACTGTTGGCAGGAGTGATTGTTGCTCCTTCATGAGAGTGTTCACCACCTCTCTTTGGCTCTGGGGTGATTGCGGCCCACAGAAGCTCGCTCCCACTAGCCAAAACAAATTTCATGGCTGTCCACTGCAGGCCTGGACTAGTTCATCAAATAGCTGAGGCTGAATAGCTGAAAAAAACTGATTCATGTTTTTACTATGAGCCCATTTCCTCTGCTTTTCCCTCTTTGACATAATGAGGATTTTTTTTAAAGGTGCTGAGGTTATTCATATGAAACACATTTGCAGGAGTGTAAGAATGAACACTGTATTAATTTATATGGGATGTATTCATGTATGACAGGAGATTTTATAAAGTGTATTGGGGGCAGTGGTAGCTCAGTGGTTATGATGCTGGCCTACTGCTCAGAAGTTTGAGAGTTCAAATACAAGCGCTGCCACTGCTGGGCCCTTGAGTAAGGCCCTTAACCCTCCACTGCTCAGATGTATAAATGAGACAAATATAAGTTGGTCTGGGTAAGGGTGTTTGGCAAATGACATAATTGTGTTGACAAAAATATATTTCTTTTTAAATTCATAATTAATTATTAATGTATTAATATTTTACCAGGGCCCACCTGGTCCCAAAGGACTTCCTGTAAGTATTTTATAAACTAGTTATACTATTACACTATTGTACTCTACACTAGTATACAATAATTATACCTCTTGAGTATTTTGAACAGTAAATTTTAATACTCACGATTATTACTGTTGTTATTAGGGTGAACCAGGTCCAAAAGGGGAAAAGGTACAGATCAAGTTTTGACTGCATACTTAATTACTTACTTTATACAATTTTTAGTTTCTTACAGATCTTCTTTGTGTGTTTTTCAGGGGGTGTGTGGTGATTATACACATCGGGTGAGTGAAAGGTTTTCTTGTAAGAATGGCTTTATACTGTGCTGTGCAATATAATCAAAGAATACTTTGAACTTTTAAGAATTCACAAGCATTTTATGTGCCGTTTTGCTTTGATTCTGTAATTTGTGTTTTTTTTTCTAACCCCAAAGAAGAGAATGCTGTAATTACGCGTCGGCCAAATTACATGAAAAGAGGGCAAAGAGCACAAGATTGATAAATTGGTATAATTCACGATAGATAGCACATGTAACATTTGAAGTTAGAGACCTTGGTGCATTTTCTGGGGTATTAGCATTCCACTGAAAACAAGACAATTATACAAGCAGCTTACAGAAAGAGATCTGATAAAGGTTTTCGTATAATAAGTGCCAAGAAAAAGACTTTGTATTTGTATATCCCCAGTCATTTCCTATTTAATTGTTGTGAATATATTGAGGTATAGCGGTTTGTTATATAGAATTACACTTAGTGTCAACTCTGTTAAGTGTAGCATTAGAAATAAAAAATGAGTACGTATGACATGCAAATACTCACAAAGTGAATTGACTACCAGTTACAAATATTAAGGTTGTGTGTTCAGGGAATAAAACTCAAGGGACCATTGAAATGGCTTTGGTCAGACAGGTTGCAGAGACACCAGATTATCTAAAGGCTCTGGTTAAATACACTAGAAACAAGCCTCTAAGTGGGAGGTCTGTGCTAGTGGGTGGTTGTAGTTGTTTTGAAGGGAGCCAAGAGGTCACAAGCTTCAAGGCAGGAAGGGCTACTTCATGAAGCAGAGATGAGAATCACTGAGTGCTTGTGTGTCTGTGTTTTGATATGTGCATTCATATGCGCATATGGTTGTGTGTGTGTGTGTATTTGTATATGTATGTTTGTCTGTCTGCGTGTTTGGTGGGCCACTTTAAGCAGGGACTTCCAGTGAAAACTCTGGCAGCATTACGCTCCAGTCAGGCTCTGATGTTAAAGGTTTGTGGGGTCCTCCCTCATCCCCAGAAGTGTGTGTTTCAGCCATGCTGCAAAGAGAGAGCATATAAGGCCTGTCCTCTGACTGAGCCAGGGGGAGTGACACAAGAGCCTGTCAAAATGTATTTTCTTACTTGCTTGCTTGTATTTATTACTATTTACCTAATCCATGAATGCAATTTTTACCTTAAAGTGTAGTTATTCAACTGTTGGGACATTAAATGCAACGAAGCATTGCAAAAGGCAAGTTTCAAACAGCTTCAAGTACCAGCTTATTATCTATTAAATGGGTAAGTTATGAGAGTGAAAACTACAAGTCTGGACCTGCTGAGAGGTCATGGGAAGCTGAGAGGCTTAAGTAAACCGCTGTACATTAGTGGGATTTGGTTAGTGACTTTTCAAAATGTACTTCATAATGCTGGTGATCTCAACAGAAACGGCGTATTGTCCACCCATGTGCTGGAGGACAGGCCACAGTAAGTCTGTCACTTAACTCTCTTTGTGGCAAAACTGAAGTCTACACAACACTGATGCAGGACACAGGAACCAAACCACAGTGCACTGAGAGATCTAAATTCATTTCCATTGAAATCCTCTATTCAGTTATCTGCCCTTTGGGCTTGAATGCTGCATATATGATTGGGCTTCCTGTTTAAAAGGTTTCTCTCACCACTGTAACTCAGACTGCTGGGTCCTGATTTTCAGTTCTCATGCCTTTTTCACTCTTTCTCTCCTTTCCACCTTGATCTCTTCTTTCTTTGATCTCTCCCTGCCTTGCGATATCCCTGTTATTTACACTTTTGCATTTATTTCTCTGTTTTTTCCCTTTTCCCCTCTGCATCTCGTTGACACCGTTTCCTTCCTTTGGCCTGCTGGTCAACTTGTTGCCCTCCTGACTTTTTGCACTGCGGCCCACCTGTGCTTTGTGACCTGAGCAGATGTTGCCCATCACCGTGCGCAACATGCCCTCAATAAGCCCTCTAATTCTAAAGCGCCTCAAGGTACATCTCTCTCTGACACCCTTCTTACCCGCCGCCAAGGATGCCAGCCACCGTCGAACCAACTGCCAGCCAAATCCAGCCCCCTTCCCATTTGAAACCCTCCATGGGACCACTGTGTTTGTTAGCCTTCACTTTAAGTGCTGGAAATGTGAGAAGAGCAATGGAACTGTTCCACACATTTATTGGGCTATTCCAACTGCAGCCGAATAGGTCTGATTTATCTGGGATTTTACAACGGTTTCTCAGTTTGACATTTGTAGTCACAATTTAGCATTTACTGGCATACTTAAACACTGACACGCCATTTCTCAAAGCCATGGGCATTTACATTGGGATGTTCAGCTCAGTGCCAAAGCAAGCTTTCCAAGAAATGACAAATTTTCTGTCCTCACCCAGATATCTCCATGGTAATTTTAGACAAGGAAATGGGCAATTATTAGCACACAGGAAGTCATCTTTGAAAACTCAAAAATGAAAGAGGTTTTTCCTGTTCTTTCAGTGATGAAAGGTCTAAAACCACAGTGGTCAAGAGGGTTTAAAGCTACTGATTGAGACAAACGATGTTATCTCAAGATCCGTTTCCATCACATTCTCTAACGATTGTAATTGATTGACATTTATATAAACCTATAAAGTACTTTCTGCAGTTCTACAGCAGACATCCCATTCTGCAATTTTCATAATGTCAGGCTAAAAGTAACAAAAGAATGGGCTGGATAGCTTATTTGCCAGGAAAGTGAGGACCGTCTTAAAGAGCATGCCAGCCCTGCTTCCTGCTCTCAAAGCCTCTCTGTGCATTCAAACTGTAATGGCCTACTTGCACACACAGCCCTGGCACAAACCGACCCCGGCTGGCATCCATCCTCTATATTGTTCCTACAGGTATATGTGTGTTAGTGTTTCAGAATGGTGCACCATGTTTGGTGATAACAGTCCCTACTGTTGAGGGCCACTGACTAAGGGAAATAGTGTAAATGGAGAACCTTCTGTACTGATTCCGGCCAACTCTGGATAGTGATAGTGGAATGAATTCATTTAGCGCTCCTGCTTCTTGGATAATAAATCATGTCTACCCAAGTCCTTAGACTTGGAAGAATTAATGAAGAAAATGTGGCTTCTAAATTTTAGGATGTGTTATCCAGAGTAACCCAGATTTCACCACTACACAATGGAACTTTAAAAGGGATTTAAAAAAAAAAAAAAAAGTAGAATATTTAAAGAGAATATTTGTGCCTTTAATTTCTAATTTAGGTAGCCATATAATTCAAGATTTAAAAGCTCATAAATATTTCATTACAGAACATCAGAGCCAAATAAAACATCCTTAATAATTACATTTTTCCTAGCCTGGTGCTAGGTCCTATTTCTGTATCCACGCTTGATTTTGTTATGATTTTGCTCTTTTTTGCTCTCTCTCTTTTTTCTGCTCGGACAGAGTAAAAACACGAAAGTACTTTTTAGCAGAACATACCTTAGATTCTCACTGTCAGGATCCTGGGAAAACAATGAGTGAGAGGTTTTCTGGTCAGTGGTCAGGACGCTGAAGCTTTTTAGGTGAACCTGTGCCACATTGGCATGGTTTTGATACATGTACAGCCAAAGCTCAATGACTGAGATTGTTTTCCAAACATGGTTCTCTCTCAGTGAAGTTTAATAACCACCGGTAGAATAACCATTTAAATAACCCCCATTCCATCTGTTGAAAGCCACAACATGCTTTAATTTAATTTTCAACTCAGCCATAAGGATTCGCTTCCTTCCTTTTGCAGTCACTGTAATTCATATAGTAAATTCAGTTTCCAGCTTAAATCTCCAGCTGACTGGAATTGAAACGAAGGGATCCTAATGCTGATGTTGAATGTGTTGGTCATAAAAGTGTGCATTAGCTTCACTGTCTGAGATTGTAATGTGTTGTCTCTTAGCAAGGCGAGCCTGGAGCACAGGGACCACCGGGCCCTCCTGGTCCCCCAGGGCCTCCTGGTAGTCCAGGATTGACTGGTGCTAATGGGCCACCGGTAAGAATCCCTAATGCTAAGCCTAGTGTCATGTCTAATCTTGTAGGTTTTCACTGTAGTTCATCTCTGGCTCTATTGCAAGGAGATGTAGCCATTTTGTTAGTCATTTCTTGTCTCACTAAAATATGGGAATATCTTTTATGATAAAGGGAAAACCTGGAGAACCTGGAAAACCGGGGAAAGACCTGAGGGTGTGTAAAAGTGTAACTAATAGTCTCTCTTATAGACAGATTAGTTTCATAAATCAAATTTTTATCATGGTATTTAGTATTATTTTAGTAATTAGCAATGTCTTTTTTATTTGCAGATGCTGACAGGAATGAAGGTAAGCTTATATATATATAAGCTTTAGAGGAAATATATTAGTAAATGCTGAAACATTACTGTGATGGGACAAAACACTGTGGTGAACTTCTGAAGTGCCTAAAGATCCATTGTGTAATGGCTTCTTGCCTTTGGTAAATGCCAATATTTTGATTTGTCAGACCTCCCAGAGTGCACTGCTGAGGAAGGGTTCTTGTTCAGGTTGATCACTTTACAAACCTAGCAATTAATTACATATAGCAACTGGTGTACAGTCCTAGCTTTAACCTTTTTGAGTTTTAGGCCAGCTGTGTCAACAGCATTTTTCTAGGTGTTATAAACAGGCCTAAAGTTCAGGCAAGGTTCAGTCATTTACAGGGAGAGCGCGGGCTTGTGCTACCAGTACAGAAGGGATATGCTGCATTTCACCGGTCTGTGTTACTGTTGGATAATTCTCCATTTCCCCTGATGCATTAATTGCCATGGATTGTTTAGTTTGGAGAATTTGAACTGTTGTAAGTTGAAACATGCAGGGCCAATAAAATAGCACACCCAAGCTCTATATAAAAGCAGCACACTAGTGTATATCAACAGGAGCCAGACATTTCTTTTGTGGATAGACAAGCCACTTTAGTGGAATAACTCCCTGCAAATTGGCCAAATCATAAATGATATGGCTTGAAATAATTTGAATTACAACTGAAACTCTTTAAATCAAGCAAAAGAACTTCTCGGCAAGAGCATTTATTATGCAATCTAATGCATTCATTAATGCATATAATGAATTCCATATTCAGTCTGGTAAAGAGATGAATGGGAATGGATTATAATGACTATATTGAATTCTCTCACTTTTTTAATTATAGGGAGAACCCGGTGTACCAGGACAAAAGGTAAGTTTCTCAAGTCAAGCCATGGATCAGTTTATCATCTGATGTAAACAAACTTTTTGGGTTTTTTTGGAATATGGAAAGCAATTGTACAAAAACTGTATGACAAATTTAATCCTGGACTCAGTGAATGCAGTGCAGCAGAACATAAAGAATGTCTAAATCGTCCTTTATCCAGTTCATCCGAGGAGAGATGAACTTGCATCATCACAGCTATTAAAATGTGAAGAAATAGTATAAGAGTATAAGTGAACCACTGTGGTTACTGTGTCTACTCTGTCCAGGGTGATCGTGGTGAGACAGGATTAACTGGACCTGAAGGCCCCAAGGTAAGCTTTGCTCATCTTTGATCATCATGATTATCTGACAGTACAGCTCATATTAACATCTTTTCGCCAACTTCTGTTGGTCACAATTAGTAATGAAGCCCTTCGAAGGGCACTTTCCCACATGCAGTGTTTAGTCCATATGAATGGACCCCTGGTGCGCTTTCATTGGGTGTAGTTTGTTTCAGCGGTTGAGAACACAGCAGTCACACTTCAGGATGGGCCAAAACAACCAGTCTGAACTTGTCTGCGTGAGGTAGTCTCAGTCTAGTTCCAAGTGAATTCTAGTGCAGTTTGACTGCACTGAGAAAGTAATTTTACTTTGAAGAGACCCAACTACAGGAAGTGAAGGAAACATGAACATTATTTATGGGTCATGGGGACAATTTATTTTGTAGATGTGAGCTGCTGAGCTGTGAAGCGCAAACCGAGCCGACGGACAGAGCTGAAGTACTTCAAAAATACCATGTGTTCTGGAAAATGAAAATAAAAATAAGAATTTAAAAAAAGGTGGATACAATACACAGCACAGTTAAAGCTGGTTATTTATATACTTAGCAAATCATTTGTGCAATGCTGGCACTGTGTTCTCCGTGCTTGGGTGATTTCTCCGAATTGTAAACACACTTGGAAGTTTGTTTACTTTCTTCCATCACCATATTTCTGGTGATTGAAGGCATGTGATTAGGTGGTTTTCAGCTCTACATGCCCCACTGCCAATGTTTCTTTTGCTTTTTGGTTTGTTTTTAGTTATGTGCAGTATGAAACCAAACCAGATAGCAAACAAGCCAAAAGTATCCATTTCTGATTGGGACTGTTAATGGACTTACGTATGTGAAAGTACCCCAAGGAAGTACATATACAAAAATATACACACAGAGGAAGGGAGAGATATTCACAGTGAACCAGCCTCTATCTTCCTACTTCATCATATTGATTTCACTCTTATTTCCAAAGCCTAAAGGACTTTCCCACACTCTAATCTTTCTAGGCCTGTTCCCTTGAATTCAGCCATACTTTTATCCATAACAACCCTGTCCACATTTTCTTTCTACCTCATAAGTTTTTCTGTACCTCATTCTCTTTTCTCGTAGACATGCTCAGCACTTCCCTGATTCAATCTGACCAGTGTATGATTGACACTTTTGTGAGGATTGCTCATACTGGCTAAACTGCCAATGGTTTTATTATTTGAATATAAATGAAGTACACCATTGAGCAGCCCATATGCTTCCTACTGTGCAACCTCAAGTTTGAACTCAGAAACAACCTGCTCCTCTTGTCCCTCAATATCTGGCCTTGTAAACTTTAGATTTCTTCCACAGACATGGATATTTTCCCATGCGCCTATCCAAATAAGATCTTGAGCCAGATTATGAGTAATCATCTCATATGGTGCACAGCAGATTTCGGGAAAAACACGTTGTTGTGAAAGTGTTTTTCAACCCAGGTTGAATAGAACCACTCAGTGTATTTTAAGAGTAAGTCATCAGTTTGAACATAGATCATTCAACCAGGTAGCTAATGTTAGACCTTAACTCTTAGCACAGTTTGTTTTGTGTCTAAAGCTTTGTCTCTAGCTAGATTAAATGTATTGTCTCCTGTTTGACACAAAATGCCTCAGATATGTCTTGACAAGAGAATACCTTAGGTCAGTTCAGTTGCATTTTAAAAGAAAAAAAGCAGTTTATGTCATGTTACATTATAATTTTTTTTCCTGCTGTTTCTACATTGTTGTCTTAGGGATCCCAAGGGGATCAAGGACAAAAGGTAAGACGAATGTTTCTTCCTGTATTTAGAAAATTTTCAAATAGTGGGTATCATCACGCTAGTTGCACAGAATTGTAGGGGTGTAATGCGATGCAACCATCTGTATCTGTATCTGTTTAGTACTCCAAATATTCATATCTCCATCTGTAACTCTGTGTAACTCTAAATGGGCGTGGCCTAAACTGGAAGGTTTTTTCCCCCGTCTCTTATTAAATTGTGAATTCTGGCACTGACAGTTACTCAATCTCAGCCTTTTTTAAAATCCCTCTCACACATCTGTTTTGGTTGGTACTTCCCATGCTATTTTTTTAATAAATTTGGTTAGGTTCTTTTTCCTGAAAAATAAATAAAACCGTAGCCTAATTTAAACCACAGTGACCTTCCCCAGGCAGTTACGAAGGATGCTGTAAATGCTTGTTAATGAATACGAACATTATTTGCTTTGCAAGCTTCATATCTGACCAATCACTTACACCCTCAGGAAGATAAAAAGGCCTCCCACTTGTGTGACTGTTTTCTTGCATTTTGTTCGATCCCAGTTCCAATGTACACATTTAGCCTCAACCAGATGTCCTGTGAACTTTTCTGTCAAGCTTTCTAAAAAAAACGAATAGTGCAACTTCTATCAGTATCTGTATCTGTTTGGAAGACGTTAGATGTTCATTCTGTATTAGGTTGCATCCCTGTTGAATGTAAATACAGATTGCTCTTAATTGCATGTAAAAACAGCATACAGTGAAGAGAAATTAGCACATGCAGTGCAGCATGTTTGGACTATTAGTCAGCTTACGTTAATAGCGACATAGTACGTACGTTCATACATTTGCTGTTGTGATTGCACCATGTCATTTGGCACTTTCACAAGGGAAGTATTTTCAGTCTTACACCTGCTGATGTACAAATAGCCAGTAGAGGCCAGAGAGTATCCTGTCTGTCTAACTAGTTGTGCTGAGTATTGTCTTCTGGAGCCAACAGTGCTACAGGACCTCCAATACAATGTATCAGTGTGGGCTGCCAGCAGCAGAGTCAGAGACAGGGTGTGATATCTTAAATAAACCCTGGGTTCTTATCAGCATGTGGGGGATAGTCTTTGAGCAAATGCCAACTTTCAGTGCCACATTTCAGTGTAGTAGATGGAGTGAATTGAAGGGAATTTTTATTTCCCTTCAGGTCCCCTCTTTTCACACTTACGCACACTTACACACAGTGTTTTCTGTTCTGTCTCAGATTTCCAGGACCACCCGTTGGGGTCCTGATGGTTAGATTAAACTCTGGTCTGTCCATAGATTATTTTCTATCCGATTTATAGCGCATGATTTCTTCTCCAGTATATGCCATGAGAAAGGACAATAAGATAAACAATCTCTACACCACTTTTCTACGTGTGTGTGTGTGTGTGTGTGTGTGTGTGTGTGTGTGTGTGTGTGTGTGTGTGCGTGCCCATTTGTGTGTATCCACTATTGTGCTAAAGATGTTTTCATCTACATGATGTGTAGGGAGAGGAGGGGAAGATAGGTCTTGCAGGAGAGAAAGGAGAGAAGGTATCCTCTCTGAGTGAATTCACCTTTGTATGGATCTCAGTGTCGCATGGTTTGAACCATGATTCTAATAGCATGAATTGCACGAATTTGTATCTTCATTATTATTGCAAGTCTAAAATTGAACCATAATCACTGGTATTGTCAAAAATGGCACATGCTACAGTGATGATCTTGACCCACTGCATCTATACTGAACAAAAATATAAACGCAACACTTTCGGTTTTGCTCCCATTTTGCATGAGCTGAGCTCAAAGATCTGAA
>JAQMCW010000037.1:14579671-14605064 GCA_030068335.1 Chrysichthys cranchii | reverse complement strand
ATTTTAAAAATATATATATATATATATATATATATATATATATATATATATATAAATATTATATTTTATATACCAGAGTCCCGCCAAAGCCAAAAAATTCTGCGAATCAAAATTTGAGAATCCGCGATGCAGTGAACCCGCGATAGGTGAACCACGATATTGCGGGGTTTCACTGTAATTTTATTCAGTTCATATGAAATTTTTCTGACCCTCATGTTAACTTCAGTTCACATTATTAAAACATATTTGTCATCAAATATGCTCAAAGTGGGGTTAGTAAAAATAAAGTTAAACTCATTAAAGGTTATACTAGAACAGGAGTTGACGGCTGATGGGCTTATTCCACACCATAAGAAAGGTATAATGGAAGCTGTTTATGATTTTCACTTTAAATGCATTTTAATTTTCTTTAAAAGATGTACATATTTTACAGTTTGCTTTTATAGATGTACATCATGCCTACTAGCCACTGAAACTCACTTTGTCTTATTAAGACTACACATGTCTGAGTTTTTAGAGACAGATTTAACCTAGACAGAACGGCTAAGATAAAATGATGATGATTGCATTACATGTTGCATTTTTACAATTATAAATATGCCTGCAGATGTTTTGGGTGTTACCTACTGGTATAATTGTGGACATGACATCTTGAAGGAGCTGGAAGACAGACCCAGCCTATTTTGGTTCCTCAGCTTGCTCTTCTTCACCAACTCTTTCACCCTGCCCCATGCATAGTTCTCTGGCTGTACACACATACAGAAAATGAAAAAAAAAAAAAAAAAAAAAAAAAAACCATTTAGCTTGCAAGCATGGCTTGTGACTATTTAAGATAAATGCTGAATTGCTGCCTTGTATAGAACCATGTGTCTTCTTGTCATGTGTGTAAAAGTTAAAGACACTTGCAGAGGACCATTCCTTAATACAAATCACTTATGTCTTCCTCAATCTGGACCACGGGTATTCAACAGAATTTAAATAGACTTTAAATTCAAGATTAGTTTGATGAATTTAAGTTTGGAATTTGAGCTACAGCATTTTAATCTAAACTCTATTGAATTTAAACTCAAAACTTCAATTCAATAGAGTTTAACTGAAAATGCTGTAACCTCGTGGCCAAGGCAAATAAATTGATCTAAAATAATAATAATTAAAAAAAAAAACATTTGTCCAGTTCTTTGAGAGTAAGATTTCAATTACTGTGTGTACGTTTTGTTTTATTTCATACAACCATTTGTGTACAATCTGAAGGGTTCCAATAATTTTGATGCTGCCTGTTTGACTGTGTGTGTGCGCGCGTGTGTATGTATCGCAATCCTTTCGATAAAAATTCGAACTGAAATGCTTTACCTTTCTTTCTCTTCATGTCATAGTTTTAACGTACTGTTTTATGTACACATCTCAACTTCATAGAGTCACGGTAATTTTTACATGTACATTAGTGGTGCATGCTTCTGCCTTCTGTTAGATAAGAATATAATATGTCAGCATGAGTCACATTGGTGTGCCCTCCCTCATAATCCTATGTGTACTATGCACGAGTGCACATGATGACAAATCTTTAGTATGAGTCAGAGAGGAGTTTACTAAAGTTTACATGACTCACTCGTCTGTGGGGAGCAGAGAAAACCTCTGAGCTGTCGCTCAGGTATCTGGCCTCCCCCTCTGTGTAGCTCCTCCTTGTTAAGCCTTTTCTCCACACAGGCACGATCTGCTGGCAACCTCCTTCACAATCTGTCCAGAAATCAAACCAGATATGGATCCTTATTACAGGATACAGTTACACAGTCAGAAACAGTTATTACAAGGAGGAAAGAACTGTTATGACAGATGGTCAAGTGAATCAGTGATCCATTGGGATGGTTGGATTTGGTTTGGCACATGCACACAACCATATATGCACACACTCTGGTTTCCTAACAGAATCCCCAAATCCCTTTTGATGTAATATAGTTATAGAGGTTCTCTCTTTGTAACCCAAAAGTCAGGAATTACACGTTCGGTAAAGAAGTAAGTAATAGTCCAACATCATGCATCCCCTACACACAGACCTCAGGGAATGTCTGATGCTCAGAAAATAAGCAAGAAAAGATGTTTAGAAAGGACTCTAATGTTGTTTTGGGCAGTATTACTTTCAGTTTGAGACACACTCAAGGTGAACTTGAGGGGAACGTGCACCTGGAGTCCCCTGTGGTTTGTGTGTCGTAAGAAACATTTTACTCACTCATCACCTTAAGTTGACTGAAGATACATAAACATTAATTTCAATAGGCTTTATGTAGTGAGTTCTTTCTTAACACTTTACACATGTCTCACAAGTGCTGATCATCTTGGTTCCAGGAAATTCTGAACAAATATTGATGTTCTTGAGAATGAAAACAACTTCTCCAAACAGTCCTGGTATTTTTGCAATTGCTGCTCTGCTGTATTCCCCAACAGTATCTGAAAGTAATTTGTGATTTTTGTTAACAACTCAGATACCTTACAATGCAGTTGTACGTACCGCTGAAGGCTGGCCTGAGAGGGATATGTGTGCCCTCAGGGATGGTGGTGAGGTCAGACAGTGTGCCACTGGATGCAGTTAGGCTAGTGTAATCACTGCGTGAATGTCTCTTCAGCTCCGGAAAAGCCAAGCTGGCCGCTCCACAGTGACAATGCTGCAGGAAGAAATCCTGAAACAAACAGGAATTGGGTGCTGCTGATGACCAAATATTTGTGGAAATTATGAAGTTCAATTTATTCATGAATAGTTTTAGCAGTCTTACGAGTAAATTCACAGTTTCTAACAGTGATAAGATTCTGAAACAATAATGATACGTTCCTGAACCACAGGGGTCAGAGTCCACATAAGGGTAATTCAGCTTGTTATTGTTCACACCCATGGGTCAAGAAAAGCCCCTCAGCAGAACATAGCTGGCCGCTGAGTCAAGTATGTTCGCCATCTGTTTCATATTTATCTGAGTGTAGAATGATGTAAGCCATCACTCACTTGTGTTGTCTGCTGTAGTGTGTGTAGTAACAAAGTAGAAATGCTTTGTTACTGTACTTAAGTATGATTTAGTAATATTTCTGCTTTAGTTAAGTTTAAATGTTTCTTCAGCTTTAAGAAATTTTCCAAAAGTAATAGCTGGTTACATTGACAGTCGGCCATGACATTAAATGGAAGGGCTAATATCTAATATGTAACAGTAGCTCGAAATATGGTTATTTTTTTGGGTTGACCACATTATATCACATGGTCTCCTCGATGGTGTAATAAAAATGATATCAAGCAAACTATCTCTCTCACTATCAAATACGCACTCTCTCTCTCTCTCACACGCACGCACACACACACACACACACACACACACACACACACACACACACACACACACTTAAGGCGTCTAAAGTATTTGAACATGAAGTCCATAATATCCATGCTATGATAACCAGGAAAAAAAAAAAACTCGGGTTGTTTTGTCCTTCTGTGTAACTTATACTTCGATTAGACAATATGTACTTATATAGTCTATCTCCTTTTAGGTTCTCATCCAAACTCAGCAATCTATCCTGTTCATTTTCTGATGACATGTTACAGATAGGTGAGTGACAGGGGCTTAAAAATAGCTCAAATGAAGTTCAAATCAAGGGAGCATTTTACTGTGTATAATCAGCTGACACAGCTGTCACTGCCCATATGTATTCTCCGGCCTGGAAAGAAATCAGCCCCAGCATTGATCCTTTGTACACGCCTGAAATTTTCTTAAAATCATCGCACATGATAAAAAGTCCAAAATAACCACCCTTAAGAAATTATAAAACTTTTTACTGATTTGTAAGTTGTGTGACCAACCATAGATTTTTTCTGTTTCTGCTCTCATGCTGTGATGCTATGGTGTAGATCATGTACATTTACTACAAATAGACAATATCAGTTGTGTAAATTAGCATGGTTTGAAATGTTAATGGGAAAAGCCTTGATATTTGAATCAAAAAACAGAGACCACCTGTGTGTATATGTGTAAATGGCAATTTTATACCTGATGGATCAAAGGCATTTAAACCCATTTCCCTGCGTCCTCATGAAATTTAGAATAGGAAAGTGACACGTCTACTGTGGTATATTATCAACATACAGTATAAATCAGTGCCAAGTTCTCCTTTCAAAGACTCTGTCTGCTTTTGAGGTTGGTCATAGGTAATATGTAGTGAAGTAGTAAGAGAAACGAGACCATGTAGGTGGTAACTGCTTATTGTCTGGGTTGTGAAGGATTATAATGACTACAAATGAAAGGCTGTCTTGAGTGTGCAGAGGAGGGTGGCTGGAAGCAGCAGGGAGGAGACTGACGTGTCAGCTGGGGCCATTATTACAGAGACTAGGGCACGTTTCAACAGAATTCCCCTGTCTTTTGATGTGTGTGATGGGACGTTGTGGCCCCTTTTTCTTTTCATCTATCATACACAAATAACGGGGGAATTGTTGTCCTAGGAAGAATGAACAAGCAGTGTGGTCCACAACTTTTGCCCACCATTGAAAGTATTGTTCTGTTTATACAGATACCAATGATACCAGTGGTGATTACTTTCTACCCGTGTTTACTAACGTTTCATACAACTATCACAAAAGGGGCAAAATTATACATTTATTTGGGCTACAGAACATGCACAAGATATCAGGATGCCATGAAATGATACCACAGTTACAGCACAGCCTTCCAAGATGGGAGAAATGTACACAGCAGAGGAGTAGAAATGTTTTAAAAAATTCATATAAATAAGACCGTTAGCAGAATGTGCTAATGAAACTTGGGAACTCTAAAATGAGAGGATTCTTGATCTGAATTCAGAATGGATGCCTATGCCAATCCCTCACTTTCACCTCTCTCTCTTTCTTTGATGACTTTGAAGTGTGGGTCCCTGCTGAGCTCACTCACTGTGTCACAAAAAGCTTTTCCGGACCCAGCGCCCAACCTGACAGAGCCAGTTTGGAACAGGCTTTCTAGAAAAACTATGAACAAAACAGCTCTCACAGTGGCCAAAGTCTTTAAAGGGCAGGCAGACATCTATACAATGTGCTGGCATGGGTTTTTAGTCATAGGCCAGATGTCTAAAGTGGGACAAAGGTGGGTGAAGGATGATCAAGGAAGCAGAATCCATTCTGTAGATGCACTTCTACTAAGGAAATAGTGGCCATTTTAACACCAAGTCAGTTTAAACACTGGACTGGTGAAGCACATTTCATATTCTCAGTCTTTGTACTATTGCTATCATTTTAGATGTGACAAACTAAAATGCAATTTAGAAAATAGAAACGTTTGTAATTCACACTGAAGAATGTAATGCAGCATGGTATTTATTATATTCCCAGAAATATGTAAATTAACATAAAAATATACCACCACCACCACCACCCCCCACCCCCGACTATGAGAAGAGTACAGTCCAATGTCTCCTGGTAAGAAGTAAAAAAAAAAAAAAAACACTTTAGTATCAAAACCTTTTGAATAATCTTTGAAGGACAAGTGGAAGGACTAACTGAGCTATTATAACAAGCAAACTGTTTTAAATTATAGATAGCATCAGCATGAAACAATGCAAATACCTCAGTTGTGTTTAAGAGGCAGCACAGGGATGTCCTGAAATATGTTGACCATATGTGTATGAGGCTAAAACCCAGATGTGCTTTTTATTAAATGCACTTTCATCTAACAAACAACCCGCTTCTAAGACCTAATTAGAACTTCTGGATTTATATTGAAGCAGGATGTTCAAACAATCCCTCACTTAAGGATATAGATACATACAACTCAAGCATTACCTTTTTTTAAATAAATTTTTTTTAAAAATAATTTTTAAAATAAGAGCATCTTCATTAACTTGAGGCAATGTTTTTAATCCCTAGTTAAGAACAGACAGAACAGTTCGGGAGAGTTAGCTTTAATTTAGGTCCTCTATTGAATTAGTTTACTAGGTTTACCAAGACAAAACCTAATGTATCTGAACTACTGTAAGTGTAGTAATTCTTGTTTAGGGTATGACTGTTTCTGCTTTTTAATGATCAAAAGCATGAAGGATTTTTGTCCACTATGGTCACATGTGTCAAACATGGCTGGAAAGAGCAATGAAGTTTATTGGACCTACCTCTTTAGTGTTGGTCATCTTGTTATCCTTCTGTAGGATACAGATCTGTTTCTGCAGTTTAAGGTTGTGCTCCTGAAGTTGTCCGATTTTTTCGATGAGCTGGCAGATGTGCTCCAGATAGCCCAGTCCTGAGCCCAGTGGGTTGGACTGATCCTGGTTCACCTGACACAGAGTAGGGGGGGAATCTATATTTAGAACTGATCACAGCAACACTAATGAGAAAAGATCTGCAATATAATGCATATTTTATTTATATATATATATATATATATATATATATTCATCTTTATTCGTCTCCTGCCGCTTAATCCTGTTCAGGATTAAGAGGGGGGAAGCTGGCGCCAATCCCAGCTGACATCGGGCAAGAGGCAGGACAAACCCTGGGCAGGTCACCAATCCAATGCAGGGCGACACACAGAGACAGACAACCATTCAAACTCACATTCACACCTACGGCCAATTTAGAGCAGCCAATTAGCCTAATCCCCACTGCGCATATCTTTGGACTGTAGGAGGAAACCAGAGTACCCGGGGGAAACCCACACGAACACGGGGAGAACATGCAAACTCCACACAGACAAGCACCTGTGCCGAACCCGGGGCTCGAACCCAGGACCGTCTCGCTGTGAGGCGACAGTGCTAACCACTCAGCCACCATGCCACCATGCAGTGTGTGTGTGCGTGTATATATATATAAAACTATGTATAACTGTGCTGACTGGATGGCATAGCCCATAAGAAATTAAAATACCAACACATGAGACAATTCCCATCCAGCATTGTATAAACGTATTTTTCTGTTCACAATGGAAATTTATTTGGATGTTTAAGCGCTATAGAGACTCATTTGTTTGAAGCAGGTGCTTAGGATTAGCACAAGCACTATTAAAATCATTGTAAATGCCATGTGCATATTTGCTTCTTCACATCACGGTGGTGGTGGGGGGGTGGTATAAGGGGGTTATACCATTTTTTTCTCTCTAAATTACAGTGCATATAGCATATTGACCCAGGACACAGCGGTCAATTTGTATGGATATCACAGCTGCATTTAAGCTTTAAGCTCCAGGTTTATGCTATACTCGTCATGGCAGTTTTAAGTTCAAATCCCCTTTAAGATAATTAAAAACATCTTTACATGTCTTTGGCAGGGAGGCCTATGAAAATCACTTTTTATTTGGATTACATTTTTCAGAGAACCATTAAAGATTAGTGGCTTGTTCACATTGCATGTTTTTCTTCAGAATTCAGCAGCAATTGTAAGTGTACATCAGGACTAGGTGTAAGGGTCTAATTGAACAGATGTTTTGGACCACAATTGTGAAATGAAAATGTCAAGACAATCATTATTAGAAAATTATTACACGTCACACTTTTCAGGTCTTATTCACTGAGTTAACTGTGGGCAAGAAGACAATTGTTCGATGTACAAAGCAACATTTGTCACTGGTCGTTTTTTTTTTTTTTTTGCTTTTGTGTTTGTTGATTCTCAGTTTGCATTAAAACTGTAAAAGTCCACGTTTTACAAAATATGAAAAGGAAATTTTGAACAAATATTTATAGAATTATGCACATCCCCAAAAATGTCCCAACAAAAGCAGGATATGAGCTCAGGTCCACAGCTTTTTTTTTTCCTCCAGAATGCTTTTCCGTGTCACTTACATCCCCAAGCCCACATCACACACAGTGGAAACACAGAGGCTAAACAATAGAAGACAAAATCATAACAGGGAGCAAAAAATGGTGGGAGCTGACATCACTCATTTCCTTTGACAGAGTGTGAGATTCTTAAGAAGTCACGGTTACACACTTATGAACATGAGCTATAGTCTTTTATGAGTATTGCCTTTGTATATCACATCAATAGGTGTTCAATACCCTATGTGAACATTTCTGTTATAAATTTGAAGGCATGCATAACTAAATTTATAGTTACTATTCAATGTTTGCATTAAAAAAATGTCAGAGTGTGTGTGTGGAGCTCTGTGATAGACTGGTATCCAGTGTTCCCAGGACAGGTTTCGGATCCACCGAAGCGAGAGTTTGCATTTTGAATCAAGGATCAGAATCACTGTTGACAGTGGGTCTAAATATACTTGTCTGTGAGTCACACCACCTCTCTGTCAAATAGGTGATATAATAGCTGGTGCTTCATCCAGGACAGTTATACTATGAGATGATTAAAAAAAAAAAACCCTAGGTTTTGTGAACAAGGTGATGTGAACATTCTTACATGCTGCTTACATGCTGAGCAACAAGAACATGGAAAAGACATTCAATAAACTTTTACTATTATTCCCTGACCCTTAAGGACGAGGTTTACCAGATCTTATCCTTCTCAAGATCCCAAGTGTCCTGGGTAAGGGGAAACAGGAAGTGCTTGGGAAAGCCCCACACCCTTCACTTCCTCCCCCTTCAAATAAAAAAAAAAGCAACATGTATAACACAAATTGAATCTGAACAAAAACTCAGGGGTTTTGTTATTATATTGTTCATAAGACCCATAGCTTCTTAAAGTCAGGAGGTTGTTATGACTGAATTCCTATCCACTTGAAACCAGCTGTGTGTTAGTGCTTGGGCTTTTATTAATGCAGCATGTTTTTATAATTAATATTACCAATAAAAATGATAGATGTGTTCAAGAACCCTGGTAGGAAAAAAAAAGATAACCCTAACCCTACTTATTTTCCTCAGAGAATTTACAGCACACTACTTGCGCACAAATACTTTCCTATTTGTGACTCTATTGCAGTGGAATGACCAGCCAGATGTGGGGTGGGGTGAGAGATATGAAAAAAGGTGTGTATCTTTTTTTTTTCTTTTAGCAGAAACCATAACAAACTAAGCCAAAACAACTGTCGGATGCATCGACATGTTTTAAAAGTTATGTATTGAGATCATGTAAACAATTATTTTTGTACATGCTGACTAGTTTTACGGATTACATAGTTGTGTTAGAGTATTTATGATGTAAGACAAATATTTACACTGATCTAGAGAGCTGCACAAGCAGCACAATGTGTATCATTCAGTGTATGTGCACATCAGCATGAAACCTTATCAGAACCGATTCTCTAAATAAAAAAAAAATCATGCAGATGAAACCAGAATCCCTAAGATTCTTCAGAACCCTCTAAATGATATTCAGATATTCCACAACATGTCCTCTCATTCAAGGTTTTCTTTATGGAAAAGTACGATCCTTTATATCACGGGTCATTAGTTCGAGTCCTGGAGTGCACCAAAGGCTGCTAATTCTCTCTAATACACTTGAAAATGGTTTCTTTGAGCAGGGAAATGATACTGTGCTGGATTATGGTCTTCCAGCATTGGAACAGATACCTCCCATACCCCTCACTAAGAGTATATTTATTCCCTTTCAATACAGGCTTTAGACAAATAAATGACTGAAGGAGGATCCAAAAATAAAATCTGGTGTGTTACTTAAGTATTCACAAAAACATCTGTTGCATACTTTGTTCCACTGATTGCCATAAACAAACTTTTGTGACTCCTGTAGAGTATGTAGTATTTCAGTTTTTTGCAAAGTTATAAGCAGAGAGTACTGTGACATGCAAAGGTGACATCCATAGGGACGTCTTGGCAGCTGCTCAGCCAATAATCTTCATAAAGTCCTTATTCGCAATTCCATACTAAGTTTTAAATTCAAGTGATATTACCACTCACCAATGATTTATATATGCATTCATTTATTTATTTTTATTCTATTTTGCACTTCTTTTTTTTTTGTTCATGAGATGTAGTTCAGCTGAACATTTTGCCGAAATCTGGCAACCCTGGTTAATGAAAAGAGGTATGTCTAAAACCATTCATGCTGAATGCTGCATATTTTGTCAATTCTGAACTACCTATTACAGGACTTCTCTCAAATCCATCCATCCACTATCTACACTGCTTTATCCGTCAGGGTCCCAGGGAAGCTGGAGGCAATCCCAGGTGACTTTGGGTGAGAAGTGGGTTACACCCTTGGCAGGTTGTCAACTTTCACAGGGATAACACAGAAATGAACAACCATTCATTTTGATATTCACACATGTGGGAAATTTAAAGTAACCAGTTGACCTAATCTGCATGTCTTTGGCCTGTAGGAGGAAACCGGAACACCCTAAGGAAGCCCAAGCTGACGTGGAGAGAACAAGCAAACTCCACACAGAAATGCCCCAGTCAGCCACCAGGTTCAAACCCAGAACCTTATTGCTTTGAGGTGACAGTGCTAACCACTGCACCACCCTGCTGCCCTTACCCTGAAACTTCACTAGATAATAGTTTATAACAGGAATCAAGAAAGATAGACTCTAGACATAATTTTGTTTGAGGCTATGTCATTATTAATGTTGTCCTGCCTCAACAAGATCCATGGTCAAAAATCACTGCTGAGGACATCCAACAGGAAGACACAGGATGCACAATTTAGCTCTCCATGCCTTATACAAAATTAGATGAAAGACTTTCAGAAGTTCTTATGTAGGTGTGATTTCTGTCACTGTATTTATATGCTAGAGGTTAAGAAATGTTCTTATTTCTCCAAAATCTAAGTGGGAGCAGCATGGTAAAACCCCTTTCTACTTTCTCCTCTTACACTATGTATATATACATTTGCATATGCTAATGAATGCCATGCTTTGAATGGCACATGGATCCAAATATAGTCAGAGCCACATGCATATGGTTGGTTTGGAAACCAAATCCATTATATAAATCCTGATGCCTTAAAAGATCCAGTCCATTGATGTTGCCAGGTTGGATAGAAATACATACAACATGTCTTCTTTTTCTGATTAAAAGCAGCTCTGTGGCCATGTTCTACTCTTATGAAGAGGAAACAAATCAGATTAGCAGAAAGGTAGAGAGAAACCCTTTGAAGTTGCTGTGTTTGAAGCGGATGGGAAAATATCTTAAAGCCCTGTTCCAATATCCCTTTCCTCAGTCCAAGGGCTCCGTTTAGTGGGCAGAGGAATTAGTTTATTAGGTGTGCTGACAGGTAATGAAGCTAGAGTTGACTGCCCGGTCTGCTTGTCGTCACTGTGCTCCTAATCTCTAGTAACACTGTTTTAAAAACATAACTCATCAGCACATAAAAAAATGAACACGCTAACAAAAGAGGCTTAACTGGGTGATTATTTGAGTAATTTGAGCATTTTGACACCTGTTTCATGCATCCAGGTAGGCTAGGGAAAGACAGGGCCCAGACAGCAGGGAAGTTTTGCCATGCTGGTTTCATTCATCTTAGACATCTGCACAGTCACTCAGCACAGATGAAAAGGTGCTGGGTGATGTGCGGCTCCATAAAAAGAAGAGAAAACTACACCACACACAGTCCATGACAGCAGTATTGTACTGTACAGAAGCAGAACACAACATAGCCCATGCCCTGGCCAGGCTGGAGAACATTATGTTCTTAAATTCCCAAGGCCTTCTCCAAGCAACTCCTAAACCATATTGAAAACCATTTTAATATGATCAGTTCTGCCCAAGGAAGGTGAAAATGTGATCTATCTGGAAACCCTGTTTGTTTGTCAGATCACATTTTTAATCGCATATCTTTCATTAAACATTTTATTGTATTAAAAGGCTACATGTAGTTTCTTTAACCCAAATGAGATATTATACTGTACTTGTTCCAGCTATTTATAAGAGCAGCTAAATGTCTTCCAAGTGAAAGAGTGCCTATGTACTGGGAGATATAGAGTGGCTTCTAATGAATTTTGATTACAAGTACTGTCTAAAATTTATCCTAAATATACCATAATGTACTATGTAAACTTTCAGTCAATATCCTGTGAGAATATGAAAAGGATGTCTTTAGTGGCATCAGCAGGCCATACAGATTACAGGCAGAGGGAAATTTTTCAATATGTCTTTTTAAAGGTGTAGAAAAGCCCATTTTGATGTTCTTACCCAAGACTTACATATGGCCACCTACTCAGTTTATAACAGCTTGTCATGCTCAGTCAAACTGAAGTGCTATTACTGCCTTCTGTCACTGAGTTATTTGGAGCAGCAGACATTGGGGGGAAAACAGCCAAACATTCTGCTCATCAGTGAGGAGAGGAAGGCATTTATTGTTTATTTCTTCTGATGTCCTTGAGGATTTCAGTCTGTGTTTAACGTTCAGCCTCAGTTGGAAGAACTGACTTCCTACTTTTGACAAAATGGCAAATTTCAATCTAATGTTCTATGTATATATAATGATAACATTGCTGAAACTTACCATCTGACAAGCTACCAGCTGCTAAAAGACACACATTGCTGGTCAAGCTGTCTTGCCATCTATGCCAGCTTTAAAGTTATTGTCCAGTATTCTTCGAACGTGACCAAACTGATCAACAAAAGTTTGAAATTTTCTAATTGCTTGATTGTTGTTTTATTTTCTTAACAATAGTGTTAAAATGTAAGTGTTAATAGAGGTATTTCAGAAACTGTCTCTTTTCAGTCAGCACTTGCCTGCTGCCAAAGATGGTCTACCATTTTGTCCAACTTGGCCTGTTTTTTGTCAGATGTAGCTGGTCGGACTTGGCTGAATTTTGCAGCAGGGAAGAAGGCCTGTTTTTCTGTGCTACTGATGAATTGTTGGTAATGTGCTAGCTAGCTATGACTTTGCCAAGGTATTTGATAATCCCTTCATCATATTAATATAACGGTAGTAATTCTGGACACTTATCTATGCCTACATTTTAGTGATTTTGAACTAGTTGACAGTGCTAAAGATCAATAAGACTCTCACGTGTTTAATATTAGCTTCGTTTTAAGAGTCTTATATCACGGATATATGAGATTGTCTGTATGTAATTTCCATTATTATTTCTAGGCATATACTGTAGCTAGCACTATTTGGCTGTAAGCTGTATCCAATGCATTTACCTCAGGTTGGGGCAGGGTATCTAAGTAGACCAATCAGAACAATGCTTTTTTTTGCCTCTTAAAGAAACCGTATCCTACTTAAATACCACTTTAGTTGTCAGTGAAGTCCACTGATTAAACTTTTTGTGTCTGAGACGGTGGCTACTCGGAAATAGTTTACCTAAATATGAAAGGAAGACATGTCAGTCACATGAAGACACATCAAACAAGCTGTAGCACACCTGCCAGGTGCAGAATAGGTGGGGTACTTTACCAGACATCTACATGAATGAGAACACTGTTCAGAGTATCATGAATGTGCTTCTTTAACTTTTCGAAACATGCTACAGAACTCTTAAAATCAAGATTTATATCTTGAAAGGTCTTGACAGTGATACCAATGAACTGATTTTATGGCAATATATTTGCTTTATATTTAATTGGAGTTATTGCTTTATGCAATCATTTTTTACTTCTATGTAATTTCACAAGCCAGATGTGAATGTCCTATTTCCGTGGTTACATCTGACTAGATTCCCACCCTGAAACACCAGGCCAACTCTGCAATCAACAGATGAAATTGCTGAAAGGTACTTTTAACAGAAAAATCATGATGCTAGCATAATACCTCTAAAGGTGTGAAGAATGCAACGGCGGTGAATGGTTGCAAAAAAGGAATTACTTTTACTGCCTAAATGCTGTCTTTTGCTTCTGAAATTAATGTTCATCTTAACATCTTGTCACTGTGAAGCTGCATAGACAGTAGTATTCTGCATATAAAACTAGACACAATCCCAAGTCTTTGAGTAAATACCAACCAAATTTGGTAAACTGTTATAGTTACCTCACTAAGCCTGCAGCACTCCTCCATGTATTCATCCAGACTGTCACTCGTTGTACTTTTCCTTAATGGCTGCTGTTGCAAATCCACTTCAATGTCCCCATCATATACGTCAATGGCATGGATAATTGATCCTGTGTCCTCAGCAGCATCACCTTCTGTTACCGTATCTATTGTCTCTGCACATACCAAGTCATCCTCACAGCTTTTAGAGGTTTTCATCAAAGTTCCATTCGCTAACCTTTCTGAATCTCTTACAACCTCCAGTTGTACGTTGTCCAGCTCATCCTTTGGTCTGTCTTGTAATACTGGGAGATTGGTTTCTTGGGCATAGGCACATGATGCTGGTTCAGTCTGTAAGGCGTCTGTACTCTGTTCCAGAGAGAGGAAACAACTACTGGCTTGTATGTGAGGGTTCGGATTGCCAGAATCACATGAAGACTCTCTACTGTGAACAACAAAGCTCTGCTCTGAGCCCGTTGGAGTAGATGGTGAGTTTGCTCCGCTAGGCATCTCTACGCCAGAGTCCTCTGATTCAAATTTGTACAAACCTGGCAACTGGGAACTGGAGAAAATTGTGGATAAATAGTCTTTCTTTGACTCAGCCATGTTTGGTTCAGGTGCAGCACTGTTGACAGAGATTGCTTCTTCAGTCTGGAGTGGTGTAGAGAGATCTCGCTCAGACACGGACACGTTTGACACAGAGTCCTCCGTATTTACAAGTTTCTCAGGGAAGTTTTTGAAGAGCTTCATCTTTGTCAGCACAACCTCATTTTCTAAAGCCATGTCCCCTTTGCCTGCACAAAGAACAAAAAAATGTTTTTACGCACTTCACTCAATATATCATGCTATGTTCTGATACAACAAAAACAGAGGGCCATGTTCCAGTTTTGCGCAGTTGAGGAAGGAAGGAAAAAGTGGAATTTGTGACCGCCCAGCTTTTGAGTAAAGTATTAAACAAATGCTAGGTACTTCTAAACCACATATCCAGAACACTGAAGTGGGATTGCATTTGTCATCTATGTGAACACAAGAGATTTGTTGTTTTTATTTTCAAGATAAGCAGGCGCTTCGTGACAAGGACAAAATAGCTATTTGAAAAATGCTCTTTTTTTGTTTAGGAAGACTCCTGATAGGTCACTGCATACCGAAGCTCAGCATTCAAATTATATCGGAGGGCATGTATTCAAAAATCTGACCACATTGTTGAAAGCTTATCTTTTATACTATAAAGCATTCTTTAGCATCAGAGATCCAAAAAAGGGGCTCAGGATGCAGTGAGCCCATAGTAATGTCTGTCTCCTGCAATGAACTGTCCAGCTTTGATCTTGTGACTAGGTTAATGACATTACAGCGTTCAGTCATATGCGTCTTCTCCTATTTCTAACCTTTGGCAATCTGATACTTTTCAGGTGTCTGTCAAGTATTCCTTTTTTGTCAGAATTTTAAAGACCTGTTACCTGGGTTCTTGGTCCTGCTAAATAATAAGCTCCCTTCCCCAAACAGCTAAGTGGGATTTTAACAGCAGACTCAGAAATGATCTCTCTGGAAACTGTAATTAGCCAGCTGCCTCTGATCCTTTAGGCTACGACTGTTGGTTTGACCTCTCAAAAGACAACACATTTTCATATGTTTTGATTTGTCATAATATTTAAATGATTTATTGAACACTTAGTAATACAAACTACATTCAGTACATAGGGCGTCAGGATCACATGTAGAGCTGTTTTCAGTTTTTCAGTTAAAAATAATCAGATATTTAACATCCCTGGGAAAAGAATGTGTTTTTTCATTGAGATGGGTAGTTGTTTTCAGATTGGATTGTGGCTCTGCACAAACAGTGATACCATTTCAATCATTCGAGGTCATAAAAACTTTGCTCCTGGTCCAGTTTTTTTTTTTTTTTTCCCAAAACAATGGCTGTGTTTTGCCAGCTTTTTCTCATGAACTCTCCTGACAGGTCCCCTCAGGCTATCAATACAATCACCACAACATAAACCAGGATGGTATGAGTTCCCAACTACCAGTGGGGTTATTTATTTTGTTAAACAATGTTCCATTAATCTGAAGCTTTTTTTTTTTTTTTTTTTTTACACATCATACATTAGTTAGGCTTAAATATCCCTGGAAAAACTCAAACGTGTACTTTATATTACGTCTGTCTATGGTAACTTTAGGTACACACAGTGAATTTGCCTGAGTAAAATTTACTCAAACTAAAGAAATTTTACATCAATATTACTCTGACAAATTTACCGTGCTGAATGTGTACACTGGCCATCAATGAAAAACACTAATATATAGTATTGTATTACATATTCCTACGCTTGGTATAACAGAGAATACCGTCAGATAGTTATCACTCCCAGTGCAACGTATGAAGTTGATAATCTCACTATACAAGCAGACTAAATAGTCAAACATGCAATAATTGGATTCCTGGTGTCAAAAGCCCAGAACAAAATGTGCTAATTTGATTTAAATGGTCAATCAGAAAGGTTTGCCTATCCAGATCCTTATTCTGAAGTGTATGCCAGTAAGAAATACAAAACTGCTGATGGCAGAGCATTTTTTGTGTCACTCTGTAGGAGAAAGCAATCTGCATCTCAATCCCCCTTGGTTTTCAATTAACATCCCCAAGACCTGGCTGCTGGTATAGAGAGATCAAACAGGCCCTCATCCAGACCCTGGCAGGCAGGAATGTGACTAATGCTGAGGTCCTACATGCACCAGAGTATGAATGCATTAAGAATACCAACAAGCAAAAAAAAAAAAAAAAAAAAAAAAAGGTTAATACTATTTTTTTAATAAAATTTGACCCGCATTTTTCTGGTCTCTTATTACCCAGGAGGTTTTATGTGAGTACATTATTTCAAAAGCACCTGAATCCATGAACTCCATGGAAACCGTGCTACCATCCTCTATACACCAAAACATTTTGCTTTTGACATACCGCTTTGACCTTGTTTTCTTGCCCAACATTTTTCCAATTGTAAAGTAAATATTTTAGTCATGTCCCAGCGGTTGTTTGGCTTTAGGGGACTTGATTTTTTCCCCTCCGTACTACTGGAAAATACCTCACATTTTTAAGTTGATAAAAAAAAAAAGTTAGTGCTCACTCAAGAGTTATGGAGTTATGAAGTCTTTTGCTTTGATTTTTCAACTTCAGCAATGATTAGGAATGTGGGGCTGCTGATAGGAAACAGAAGGACACTAGATATGTTTAAGCAAATGTTTAAGAGCTTTTCCTGGTGGACATTTTGTGAAACTTCACAATTCAAAACACATGTCGTCAATTATTAACACTGGTCATGCTCATTCTTTTGACGAAATATTCAAGAACGATAGCTTAGCCATTTAAGAACAGAAGGAATTCTTTTGTCGAGGTGATGTTATGGACGTACAATATTTACTCTGTCTGATCTGACTCACTTATATTTAGTGTTTTTGAACTCTTCTGTAATTACAGCTTCTTAGTTGTAGAGGCATGAAATTACAGGGTGATGAAGAGTACCTGAAGAGGCTTACACTCTGACTAATCTTCTTGCGACATTGTAGAAAACTTTGACTCTAAAGCAATGCCTTCTCTTTTCTTGTTGCATTGAAACAGGTGTTACATCCAGAAACAAACCCACTTAAGCTCTTTATTACCAAGTTGTAACCCCAAGCATGTATTTCGTCATACATTATTTGTGCGGAGACTCTAATTTATTTTAATGTCAGACACTCAGTGTCTAGGGTTGTTTAATGCCAGGTGTGATAGTATGTTGCTCTCAGAAATACAGTAGTTGGACAGAGTTTGTTTTTTTCAAACAGCAAAAAATCCCATGGTCTGCTGACTACGGACTATTTATTGTTGTGTGCCACAGTGATGAGTGTGATAAAAGCATAGATATTCAAGACTGTGCCCTAGTCAAATAAAGTGGCCACTGACAAGACACAGAGTTGAACAAAGACCCATCATACTTAAACTCACTATGTTTTTGCATAAAAAAAAAACCCTTTTTGACCCTCACCAAATGCAACTATAAGTTATATCTTAAATACATCTAGGTTTATTATTGATCAAGCCCAATGTTTTCATATAAGTAAAGATTTCTCTAAGCCTCAGATGCTGAGCTCCTGGGTGGAGAGGTCAGAAGCAGGCCAAGACAGGTCTGCTATTTTTATGGTTAAAAGAGCTTAAGAGAATGTCAGAAGCTGGCTAGCACTATGGGTGGTCAGACTCAATGACCACAAGGTGCAATTTCTGTAACTCAGTGTGCCCAAGCATGTAAATCAACCAAGTTGTATTCTGACTAAATTAAAGTTTTTATTTTTTTTTTTTTACATGATTTGAATTTTGCATTGTGTTTAATATTGATTAGTGGGAAAGCTTATCCATCCTTCCATTTCATATGCCGCTTATCCATTGCAGGTCACCCCAGGTTACCCCAGGTAACTTCAGGCAAGAGGTGGGATACACCCTGGAGAGTTTGAAGGAAGACAGTCATTCACACATTTGGCAATTTAGAGAAGCCAGTCGAGCTAATCCACATGTCTGTGGACTGTGGGAGGAAACCAGGGCACCTGGAGGAAGCCCACATAGACACGGGGAGAACATGCAAACTCCACTCGGAAAGACCCCGGTCAACCCAGAGGATTGAACCCAGAACCTTCTTGCTGTGAGGCAACAGTGCTAAACATTGCACCAATCTGGTTAAAATTGTCAGAATAAAATTGCTTTAATTCTGTTTAAAATGATCAGTTTATGCAGTTAATTGGAAGGAAACTTGTTGCCTCAGACTAAAAGTCATTCTGAGCTAATCCTTTCTAGGTAGTGGATTAACAGTTTGATGGAATTGTTGCTTTTCCTTGGCCTTGTGTAACTTGTGTAACTGACAAAGACCAGATGTCACGTTTCATGAGGTGCGAAATGCAGCTGCACACCTTCCCACCTCCCCCACCCTCTTTCTATAAGCTCAGCACTTCTCCCCTGTCTGTCTCTCAGTGCGATAATGGAGTATTTACTCTCCATTCTCTGGCTGGGATAGGGAATCCTGAGAAGCCCTTGCAGACACATTATCAATGTGAACTGGAAAGGTCCAGTCTTTCATTATCTGACGTTGTTAGGATAAGAAAAGAATGTGCAGGAGCAGTACCTCCAGTATAAATTTCCTCAGATGCATATACTCCCAAAGATGAGTCCTAAGCATGGTTTAAATCTTTTACTGGGAGAGATACTGTATTTTTTGGTTTTTTTGGGATCAGTCTTAAATGGAATTAAAACCATTAGAATACCATTAGAATGTATTTTATACTCTGATTCAAAGTGAAACAGATTGGCATATAATCTAAAATGCCTTAAATATGAGGACAATAATTTAGTCTGCTGTCAACACCTGGCTTAACAAGTCACTTACATCTATAACTCTGGTTTTATAGGAGTCAGTTATTTATTGAAAGAAAAAAATATAATTGCAGTGTATGTTATTTACGGACATTGCCGTATCCCTTTTGTCATTTTATTTTATATAAAGTTACTTCAGAACTTCAGTAATAATATTTACCCAACCATTAATGTACTTATAACCATGTGCTTCAATTACTAATGGCATGTTAGTGAAGAGGAATTTATAGCACAAATACAATACGCATTCATTTAAAAAAAATTTTTTATCATTTACAAGGTTTCTCAAACCTGAGCTCACCCTAGAAATCCCTTTGCAAAAATGCAGCAGTTATATCCTTGTCCTAAAGACATGAGATTTCTCTTCAATTTGATCTCACAATAAAGAACAACAACACAGCAGAACCTTAAGTGTAAACTTACAGTGATTAAACAGCTTCATTTTTTTTTAAGTTTTCAGTATTTTGTTTTCAGCTTGATATTTGTTTTAAACTTGTTGGAATATATAAGTACATAAAAATGGCATCCGGCTATTCCAATAAAAATTAAAGCGTTTAACGAACTCCACGTTTATTCATCTTTAACAGATTATAATGGCAAGCACTCCCTTTTTCCCCACACATAAATGTTCTCTTGATTTACATTTATAACAGATGACAAAAAAAGAGAAAATCTGTTAAATAAGTTCTTGCTAATTAAAGCCAACTGATGACTTTATATAAAAAAGCACATTCCAGTATGGCATGCTTTACTGCTTACTACAAAGCAACAACAAAGCAGACTGAAACAAATTAGCTATGAATGTTGACCCCTTTTTGGTTTTTACTTACTGAAAGTTTAAAATCTGATTGTGCAGTCAGAATGTGAATAATTAGTATCACATAGATATTGTAAGAAATTTGTATCACATAGAAGCATTTATTGAAATCCTTATATTTAATATATGAGTAAAAAAAAATCCAAGTCTTATGGAAATTCAAATCAAATCATTACAAGAGACAACTGAAGTTTTAAATGTATTGCAAATGGCTGGGTATAAATTGGGCACAAAGTTGCAGATTGCTTGAAAAAAAAAAAAGAGCAAACAAACCAAAGAAAAACCTGACACCTCATCCATAAAAATTACTACCTGCAGCTGCTAATCCATCTGTTGTCCTTATCTGACAATTAGTGGTAACATGATCTCAAATAAACCGGATGGCAAAGGTAGTCAGAGTCTTACCTTTCCTCCAAGGTGTGAGGATGGTAAGTGACTTATGCCAGCTAAATGCCATGCTTGATTTCCTTCTTTTCAAGCTCATCCTGGAAGTCCACCAATACAGTTGTTCTGACAGTCCTCACTGAAGTAAGTGGTGAAAAGCTCCTCTCTTAAGTATTTAGACCGCCGTCATATTTTGAGTACGCCAGAGTGGATGTTCCATTTTCATGATTTAAGTGTTTAACAAGATTAAGGGTTAAATAGCCCACCAAGATCCATTACAGAATGAAAGTCTTTATTTTTGGACATGCTGCCAAAATACCTATGTGGGTGCGAGTGTGTGAAAGCCTCAGTGTCCTTGCCTTTATGAGAGTGTGTGATATTGTGAGAAGGGTTTCTTCTGCACTCAGTGAGGAGAATGTGAACGCCAGCCTCCAGCAGCACGACCACTCAGCAGTTGGGAGGAGGGGTGCCTGAACACCAAGGGGAGGGAGAAGTAACGCGTAGGAGAACCCAGAAGGAAGGTAGGGAGGGGTACTTTGAAATGTACCAGTGGATGGGACATTTTTAGTTTCTTTTCGGTGAAAATGAGGTTTGTTACACCAGCTCACTCTCTGATACACTGGCCAGGACATACCAAGAAGGTGTAACTCTGATACGATTTGCTGATATGAAAGAACATCTCCTTTTCTGTTACCTTAGTTATGTTTGACTCTATTCCCTCCCTGACTTGTAGACAGCATCCTTAGACTGGCAATCATTAGCCAAGTCTTTTCCTGTCTATTCCTGAGACCAAATATTTGTTCATAAAGTCTTCTTTTATGATTATTTTTTAAAGCAAACTTTTTTCAACATTATTCTCAATCTTATATGGATAGCATCTGTGTGATCATACACCCTTATGAGGAACATTAACGGGTCTAACTTCAGTCCCTATAATAGTTTCTTTGTGTTAAAAAAAAAAAGAAAGAAAGAAAAAAACGAAAAAGAATTGGAATTCAGGCACACCTACGAGGGTCAACTGAGCTGTAATGCCATACTTTCTGAATCTCCCCCTCACTTATAAGTGGGAGGAATAGTAAGTTATCTGTTGGGACATTCTTTCAGTGAGTTTTCAGTGAGGCTCTCTTCTACAGGAAATACATGTGGTTAGTAGTTAATGTTTTAAAAATCATCTGTATACAGTCTACAGTTCTCTAAGGGTAGATGAGTTTTTCTTGTTTCTTTTGGTACTGATTTGGACATCTGAAGCCTTGTTGACATTCACTGTTGTTTTAGTAAGCAACGGGTGAAGACATCAATGGGGGCTACAAACCAAGAGAACCTGCTCTGAATGCTTAAGGCAGTCTATATCAGATTATCTGTGAGAAAGCACTGCCTATCATAAACAGACCTGAAAATGCTAAAGCCTCCCGTAATGAATCCCCTTAAACCAAAGTAGAACAACTGCTTACCTTTTTGGAAAAAGCACATACATTTCATATGTGATTATTATTCACCATGTTATGCCCTGAACACATGCAGCATCATATGAGAAAAATGTGATCATTTGTGAAAAAATCCCACATTTTTCATAAGTGAGTCACTTGAAAATTAACGAATCATGTTAAGATAAAAGCACATGCTCTACATGTGACAATATAGCACGTGAAAATGAATTATGCGGGGTTTTCACATTCAAAAATAAATGCACTTGCCTTACATGTAAACAATACTTAATTACGTAAATGAATTATGAAAAAGAAAAACCATGTGCTGTGTGTGAAAAATTATGAATCATGTGTAAAAAAAAAAACATATTTGGAAAGCAGGTTTTCATTTTTTTAAGATTTCTTTAAAAAAAAATGAAAAGGCAAATGTTCTGATTTTTCACTTCATTGATAGTTTTATAGTTCATGCTGCCAGATGTTGTTAAAGTTATAGCAACTAAAGACACATGCAGTTTGACCAATTTGACCTGTTTGTTTTTGGGAATCCCACAAAGACAAAATGTATAACTGTAATATTGTCCAAATCTCTTTTTAGAAGGACTCTTCTGGACTGATTTCTTGTAGAGCCGTGCTGGTCTTGGAATCTAAGTACCTCTATCTCACCAGGACACTGAACATTGCAGTTTGTTATATAACTTTTAGTAACATGCAACCAAACATGCTGCTTTAGCCCTTTGAGTGCAGTAAGTGAAAGAGATTACTCTTGGTTTGTTATCAATATTTTTGAAACCTTAACCACCAGCTAGGAATACTTTTAAATCCCTAAAGGAGTGCCGTCATTTCACTGGAATCATCTTGAGAAATTGAGGTATAATTAATCATTATATGTACCATCTTAATAAACCATGACGAAAGATAATTCTGCAAACAACATTTCACTGAGTGGCTGTTCGAGCAGCCAGATGCCATTTTTCAAAATACATTTCTCACAGGAAATTAGCTAAACAAATAGTAAAGAAACCATGCTTGTGCAGACTTGATTGTGTTTTGGAATGGCTTGGTGGTACAGTGTTTAGCACTATCACTTCACAGCAAGAAGGTTCTGGGTTCAAACCTGACAGTTGACCGGGGCCTTTCTGTGTAGAGTTTCCAATATCTCACTGTGCCTGCGTGGGTTTCCTTTGAGCACTTTGCTTACCACCCAAAGATCATGCACATTAGGTCAAATGGATATTTTAATTTGCCTAAAAGTGTGAATGCTTGCTCAATCCCTTGTGATAGATTGGCCTGCCTCGGGTGTATCCCGCCTCTTGCCCGACGTCAGCGAGGATTGGCTCCAGCTTCCCCACGATGCTAATTGATAGATGAATGTTTGAGATTTTCTTATTGTCTTGCTGTAAAAATAACTTGCACAATGTAGCGTTAGTAACAGTAATTCAGAAACTATTTGATCCACAAGCACTTATCAGCTTGCAAACATGGTCTACAAGTTTGACCCGTGTGACTTGTGTGGTGGGTCAGACTAAGCTGGATTTTTCAGTAGGGACACAGTGTCCTGTAAGCAATCTACAGATTTATCTTGACCCTTTATGTCATAATAAGGTCTGCATCCAGATCTCCATCTCAATGCAGTGCCATCAAATTAGCCTTCAGAATATTGCTAAGCCTATTTTACGGTTTATCTGTCCCACCGAACAGCTCCAAACCTGACTCCTTCTGCTCGAAACACCAGCATTGCCAGAGGGCTGAGGTATGGACACCTTTCAGCATTGCCTCATGACTGAGGCATGGACAACTTTCAGCCTGTGGCATTTGCGGGTTCAATTGCAGGCTGATGACCCATCTCTGGAATGAATTCAGTTCTAGCAAGCCTAGGGGAATGTGGCTGCTGTCATCAATCCAAGTATTCTCAGCAGAAGCTAATACTGTTGAAGACCTTACTGGCAAGCAAGGTTATATTTGCCAAATTCTGGGATGGTTAGCAGGTCCAGCTCCATGCCAGTGAATTGTCTGCTTTGCTTTTGTGTTTTGGACTTCACCATGAGCTCAGGTGCAACAGTGTGAGGGAGGACGATAGATAAGCTTTGCTTTTTACTGAGAACACTTAGGGGCTAGTTGTCTGGATATGACAGTATCCTGATGCTAGTGGCCATCAGAAGAGACAAGGTCAGCTGTAAAATTGGAATGACTGAAATTGGAAGGCAAATCTATACAATTGCAGTTGTAGTATTTGGCAGATAACCTTATCCAGAACAACCAACAGAATTACTCTCTGTCAATAAATACACCCTGATACATTCTAATTCACTTAGTCACAGACTAAAATTCTTTTGGGGTGATAATATAGTACAAAAAACACACAGGTAAAACAGTCATTTTTTTTCTTCTATTTTTTCATATAAAGTGCTAAGATCCAGTGAGCATCACGTGTCAATGAATGTGTTCTGTGACTGCACAGTTATTCCACTCATAACAGGACATGAAATAAAAGGGTCTTTGGAAAGTTCCCTCTGACTGCAATTGAAAATTGGAGAAAGAATCAACCATTCTTCTTTGGAACAAAAAAAAAAGAATGAATACAATTCCATTTTGAACTGTGGGGCCACTGATGGTCCAACACATGCACTTCAGGTATGTGCATGCTGGGGATCCTTTCTAGGGCCCTTCCTAGTAGGTAGATATTGTGGACTCAAAAGCTTACCAGAAACATGAGGGTGTGTCCCCTCCCTACTTCCCTTCATGCTGAGGGCAGTATGTGGCAGGCAGGCATGCTGTAAAAGCTGGAAGGCAGGACCAATGTGTGGTGTTTAAAAACACCATGTGGATGATCTCTTTGGCTGCACAGGCTTTACGACAAAAGCATTCAACTTCCTGAAGTACACTAAAGGTGAATGCTGGAGGTGAACGTCTGAATTACAAACAGCTGCAACAAAGAATGTACATGCTGTACAGGATGAGGGCGCTATCCACAGGACATCTGTAGCTCCAACAGTCACAAGCTGCTTAGCAGATACTGCGTCATACATCAGTATGTGATCTTTTATGTGAAGTATGCATGCACACACGCACAAGGAATTATTCCCTGCTGGTTAGGAGACGTGAGATAGAACAGCAATTACGGAGAAAGAGGCATTGTCAGCTATTAGACTTGCTTCCACATGTATTATGTACAAGCAGACAGACTGAGATTATATGTTGAACAGGAGGTGGGGATTTTATCTGTTGCTGTTATTGTTTAAAAGGAAAAACCTGAAATGTAAAAAATCAAAAGTATATTTCCAGGAAATACTGAATTAATATTGAGTGAATATCAACCTTCACTGAAATGTAAACAACAAGCTGTGAATCTAAAGAAGTTTATTAGTTTATATCCCCCCTTCTGGTGAATATTGTGCTGATAAATTATTAAAAGGATTTACATCCGACCTAAATTATGTTTGAGTCGAGAAGTGCAGTTTTATTGTATTATATTTTAATATCTTTGTGTGTGTGTGTGTGTGTGTGTGTGTGTGTGTGTGTGTGTGTGTGTGTGTGTGTGTGTGTGTGTGTGT
>JAQMCW010000037.1:14538358-14549788 GCA_030068335.1 Chrysichthys cranchii | reverse complement strand
AGTTATTTGGATTTTTACAACATTATTGTTGAAATACACAGTCCTGAAAAAGGGACGTTTCTTTTTTTGCTGAGTGTGTGTATATATATATATATCTATCTATCTATCTATCTTACACACACACACACACTTTTACTAACACTATATTAGGCTTCTTTCTAACCTTGTGTATGTGTTAGTCATACGCACTTTTCTCACAATCTGATTGCTTTGGTTTGTTACATGCCACAGGAAAACAGACAAATAAGCTGAGAGAAAAAAAACATGAATTTTACATCTGGAACTGATGTACATGGTGCTAATAAATAAAGTGATAATACATTTCACACTGTAAACTTATAATTCTTTCAAATTTGGAAATGTTTTTGCATAACTAGGATAGACAGACAGGGTGCCTTTCTATAGAACTGGGACAGAAAGTTTAATTGCACTTTTCTCCTTTTTCATTTTTACATATATAATGGAAAATATTAAACTTTGACCAGGGTTTTTCCTCAAGTCACCTCACATATACAGTACATATCGCATACCTGAAGATGCTGCAGGTCATCTTCTTGAATATTCTGTGAAAGATTATAAACCTAGAGCAAACAAAAGGAACACATTGCAAACATATTAGTAAAAACACACACCCACTAGTCATAGTCAGACTTGGACTTGCAAACATGCCTGAGGACATAAGGTATGCGAGCTTTTCTCTGTTCATCATAAACACACCTGTATGGAGCTGGTCATAGTGCTGAGGGCAAAAACTGTAGCACAGTCTTTAATAGTGGACTGACTGTCAAAAGCTCCCTGAGTGTCAACCAGCAAGACAGCAACCTGAGGAGCAAGACTTTTTGATTGGACACTAGTTGAGGACAAACAAAGCAAACAAGCGACCTAAAGCAGAGTAAATGAGGAACACTTCACCTTACTGCCATCAGACATTTCCACCACAAACACTTCACTCCAGGCCTGTATTCCTGTTGTCTCTCTCTCACAACCACCCCTCCAGGAGAAACCTGTTAGTGGCTCATCATCTCCTCCCATCCATGACTCAGATGACTACAGAATATGACAAGAACAAGACACCTGCATGCTTATAACTGCCTTTAGATATGGAAGAACATCAACAGGCCAGGCTGGTTTTGTACTCAAGGGAAATAGTCAGGACATGCCATTGAAACTAAGGGCCATACTTACTGATGGTATGCAGATGATAACATTCTGAATCATGCATGGCTAACCTGAGTGTGCATATAGCGTAGCATGAAGTCCAGCAGGAAGGATTTGCCCTTGCGAAAAGCACCAGCCACAGAGAGCACAACCACATTGAGATCCTTGATATGATCTTGCATTAAGATCTTCTCCAACGCCACAGCATCCAATTCAAATTTATGGTCGTCCTCATTTGCAACAACTATCTGTATTGGCCGAGCTCCTTCTGCGACTAGCTCTTCCTCCTCAGGTTTAAGATCTTCCTCTACAGCACACGGAGCGACTCCGTTCGTGTCGGGGCTTAACTCGTCCACCCTGCTTGAACCATGAGGATGACACAGTGGCACCTCCTCTACTCCAGTCATGTCTGTGGAAATAATAGATGTATAAAAGTTTTGTTGGCATAAATAATGTCATAATTAAACCAGTTCTGCAGGGTTAAAGCGAAACTTTTTTTTTTTTTTTTTACTGAAACTGCATCCGTGTACATGGCTCCTATCATTTACTAGATCTATGGCAATATTATGTAGTTCTTTGCAGAGAAATCCTGTATTCCACCAAACCTGGCCACAGCATTATTTCTACTGTACTTGTGTACATAGATGGCATACAAATAGAAAATATAAACTCCTAATGCAACAGAAAGGCACAGAGCCATACATGCAACAGAGGGAGTTTATTTATAGAAGATAGAATGAGACCAAGTGAATATTAATAACTATGCAGTGCTTCACTTGCTTCCAGAGGATCAAAAACATCTGCTGAGCGCTGAAGAAGTCATGACAGTCTGAAAGGGATAAAATGGCTGTTCATATTTGATTAAGCCAGCACTCCACAACATTATAAAGAGCTACCTCCGTCCACTGATATTTCTGTTTGCATGCCTCCCTTTATCAAACTGCTGGACATCATAGGCTAGGTCATAGTAGCAAAACAATTTCCAACAGACTACCTTCTTGTCCAAAGGAAAAAAAAAATGAATATGAACAGAAAAAGTAAAAAAAATCTGATGACTAAATGTCATGCGATTTAGTCAAGAAGTACATCACTGTGATCAAATGCACTTGAGTAATCTCATAAGAAAACTCCAGGACTACAAGAAAATCAGAGTCACAAAATAATATTTTTTTTCAGTAGGACCAAGTAACACAAGTAGCACCGTTACTGGTTTATTTGCATTTGGTAATATCACCTTTAAAAAATAAAGTCTGCCCTTAACTATATAATCTCAATTTTAGATTTATGATGAAAATCTCCACCAACATAATTTCAGTTCAAGACAACCCTTGCCCAAAGCAAACAATCATGTGCAATTAATATAATGTCTCCACCTCAAAAAGACTAAAATGTAACAAAATGTCTGCTGCAGTCTTAGTGCTCAAAAAAAAGGAATTATCTATACTACATGCAAAACCAGCTCTGGTAAACGTTATTTTATTGTATTCATCATTCATTCAGCGCTTCAAACTCAATACAATCTATATTTATAGTCAATCATGTTATGCATTTCTTTCCTGTTAGTTGGAGGTACTGTTTACTTAAGGGACAAGTGAAACATTAAATACAGAAATACCTATGATGTATTTAGCAATTATAATGCCAATTTGTTGGTTAACACACTATTTTAGTAGCATTTGAAAAAAAAACCCTAAAAACATAGCAGTGAGAGCTCTTTTTCCCCCTCACCGACCATGTTCCAGCAAAGTTCATTTAACTTATATTAATGAGAACTCAAAGTTCAAGAAAGCAGTGCTGTTGTATGACAGTTGGGGCAGAGATTGCCAGTTTGTAATCTAGATGTTACAAAACAGTTAGTATCAGTTCTCGTCTACCACTCTGAGTGGACAAGCAGCACTCAGAATATTCTTATATTTTGTATAACTTCACAGCATCCACCATGGAAAATTCCAACCCTAGCAACAGTCCCACTGAAACCATCACTACAGTCATGGCAGCGACATCATAAGTAGACATGGCAAATGAAACGATTTTTCATGAATATAATGATGAAGATGAAGATGAAAATTAAAAGGTGACAGCAATTTAACTGGTTGTACCCTTAACGAAAATATACAAATCACTGTAAGCTCGACGACTGCATATCAGAGTGCGGCTTTTTCAGAACATTTGGCCATATTGTGTTCGACATGGCTGTTGCCTGATATTTTATTTTTAAAACTGCTGTTTAAGCAATACCGCACTTGCAAACGTGTGGTTACACTGAATATTGGCATGGCCGTGATTACCTGTTGCACTCGGCCTGCGGCACCGTGCCTATGGCCTAATCACAGCCGTGCCCAAATTCAGCATAATTGCACTCTTGCTCATGGAATACCGCTTAAAAAAACACAAAGGCTGAGACAGCTGGCTGAGACTAAAAGACTAAAGCACTGCGTCATTGGTCTCAAAGACATTGTTAAGGCACCCCATATGATGAGAATGTGAATAAAAGTATTTTGATGTGCTTGGGCATCATCTGCACACATTTGTTCATGCAGAATAAAAATGTGTATGCACAAATTGTTTGAGAAAAGAACTGTTAAATGTTTTAATGGCAAAGTTTAGTGAGTTAGAGTTTTTCACCCAGCATCTCATCAATGCCCAAATTACTCTAAGCATGTCTGATTCATTTGTGCACACAAAATAACCATATGTGCTTCCATATTTCTTAAGTTAGGGTTAGGGACAATCATTTAATAGTTATTAAGACATTTAACGGTTAACTTCTCTACCACTGAGCACAAATTTTCATTTTGCATGCACAAATGAACTGAAATCCTTTTATTCACATGTTCATCAATTGGGGTGCTCTTTAGGTAGAGATGAAGGAATGATGAATCCTATTGAGGCCACCATCAGCAGCTAATCAAATGGCATTGTGGGTAATACGAAATCATTAACTAAAGTGAAAAACACACCAACATGTAGACTAAAGAAGTTTAAACTTGGGTGGGGGGGGACTAAGCTTAAAATTTCATTGCAAACTAAATATTGGACACCACTGAACATCACATGTTAATTATAACGATTAATATACATGTCACTTAGGGTACTTTTTTTCCCTTTAAGACTGGACATTAGCAACCTATAACCTTAAGTCGTTTTACTTGCAAATATCAATTTAGAAGGTAATTTTATGCTTACAACTTTAACATAATACACTCATTCTTCACACAGTCTTGATTTTCATACTCAGATCAAGAGAAGTCATTCTTCCTCTTGCTGCTTGTTTGTTTGTTTGTACCCAGTGATGCAGTTTCACACTTGTCAATCAAATAAGCCAAGACATCAGTTCATGGTCATCGCACAGCACAAGACTCCAACATAATGTCGCTCCCCTGCTCAAAAAAATCCAACCTGGCCCGAACCATCAGTCCTCAAAACATTCACTGGGATGTTCAATCTGAATCTGGTAGACCATTTACCAAGGTTTTTCTTGTGTTGCAGTCTTGAAAAATATCTACACCATAGCATTAGTAGGAATTCAGAAACTCTTTCTTGTTACCAGAAGACAGTCCATCAGTCTGACCAGCTCGGCTTGTGTTTTGGCACCAAGTCAGACCCAGAGGGTGCATTTTACTCATAACAAGAGCAAGTTTCAAATCGGTTGTGTGTGGTTGCATCACTTAATAACTGCATTAGTGTTGCTCTCCAAGCAGAGCCCCCGGTGAGGCAGGGGTTTATCGAGTTGTGTTGTTTATGGTGTCACTTGGCTGCTCCACTTTCTATTCCCGGCTCGCGGAGCCTCGCGCTAAACCCTGCGCTCGAGCCCCCATGAACCCACACACTGTCCAACACTAAATCCGGCCATTTCTTGCTCTTGGACTCTTAGAGGACACAAAAACAAACACAACGCAAACGCTGTCTCAGTCCCCTCCCTTCATCCGCAGCCTGTCGGGATTGGAGTATCAGCGCAAAGCCAAGGACAAGGCAAAGAAGACGGCTTTGACGGTAACCCGAGCGGGGACAACTTCACACACACACACACACACACACACACACACACACACACACACACACACACACACACACACTATAAAGTGCAGTGTCAGTTTGCCTAGCTCGAGTCACATTTGTTATTTTTGGACTGTTACGAAACTATCTTAACTCCTAACACACTCAACTAAACACACCGAAAAGTAAAAGCATTAGTATTAACGCGTTTGGTATTTAACAGTCTGGTGTGATTAAAAAAAACAAAACAAAACCCCGAGACTACGCATAAAGTTTGGAAACTAGCTAACTCTTGGCTCACATTAGTGGACACACGCTTGCGTTTGCTGAATACACAAAACCCGTTAGAGAAGCTGCTGAGGCTCCTGCAGGGACACAAGCCTCACAGTCCTCAGAATTAAATATCCATTTAGCAGCAAAATCCCGCCGCAGTGAGACATGAGCTGCAGAAACCTGTGTGTGCGTGTGAGAAAGTAGAGCAAGCGAATAGTTAACATTACAGCTGACTGCTGAGGAGGACACGAGTGAACCTGGGGAAACTTTCTCAACAGAGGACTTCACTCTTAAACACTGACTTCCTTCTGTCCATCACTAAAACTCTCACAAGTCAGACGCGTACAGGGGCAGACCACACACGGAACGCCAACGTTTCTCCGCTCTCTTGTTACCTTCGTCAAAAGTGTCACTTAAATGATTTGTCCCGCAGAAATCCCGACTCCGCCGTCCACTGCGCTCCGCCATCTTGTTCAGTTAAAATATCCAGGGTGACGTTCTCAGCCCGTTTCCCTCTTTGAACTTGATCTTGCTCAGCCACGCCCACAACGACCTGTACTTGCGAACCGCGGTGAAGGGGCGTGGCCACTGAGGGGTGTGGCTTGAAATGAATGGATTTCATTGGTTATTTCTCTGTCAGGGTCGGCCACCTGAGGACCTGCTATTTGGTTCACTTTTCTCAAGAGACTTAAAAAAAAAAAAACCCTTTTATAAAATAAACAGGTCTTACCCAAATATGAACCATGATGTATTTTGTATTGATACTTGAAAAACCTAAAATGTATTTATTTATTTATTTAAACAAAAAAGTCCACATTCATTACCCGGTCAACCTTACCCTCTTGAAGAAAGGTTTGTAGAAAATTTATAAACAGGAGTCTTATTTTTTTTTTTTAACACCAGTATAATTTTCTGAGGTCAATTTATGAGTTGTTTCTACTGTGAAATGATTGATTGTATGATGTCATAACAACCATTGGAGACTTATTATTATTATTATTATTATTATTATTATTATTATTATTATTATTTTCAAGTCAAAGATGTAATTACTCATAACACCACACACAGCAGATCCTGGATTTCTTGATAGCTATTGCAGTGCATGAATGCAACCACTATATTGAGAAGGGCCATGTCCAGTCGTAAACCTGTGTACCGTAAGTCTATGCTAGAACTTGTACACAAAATCTTATTTTCAGTGTTTGGAAATTGATATTCAGGTAGCCTAAACATGTTCTACTGACAGAGTGCACCAAGTGCAACTCATTTAAATCACCTTTAGGAAGCATAAACTGTAGGTTTTTCAAAACGTACAATGCATGCAAATGATTTTCAGCGACCCAATGAATGTAAAGATTCACAAGTCCTTGGAATTCTCAGAAATGAATGTTACGCTTCTCAGTTGTGTTTGCAGGATGTTTTGCAATGGGACAGCAGAGAAACGCACCCTACCTTGTCTGCATCCTTGACATGGAGACATGGTTATGACCTAAGTCTAATCTTAGCTATTCTATTTCAATTTATGTCATGACAAACATACCGAACAAATTATGTCAATTAGCCTCAAATTCACAAACTAGTTTAACCACACCATACACATATCATTTTAGATATTAGCATCAGCTGAGATCTGACCTGGTCAAATTAAAGCTATTGTAAATAATACTGACTCACGTGGAAGATAAAAATCTACCATAACCCTATACTTTTGATTCATGCTCTAAATAAAATTCAAGTCCTTGAGCTCAATCTAGAGTTCGGCCTCTCCAGGATATCATTTCAAAGATAGTGGCAGCTGTTTTATTCAAAAGGGTCATCTACCTTTAACTACAGATGGCCAACTAAGGTGTTGGGTCACCACAAGTCATCAAACAACCATATCAATGAACCTCATCATAGACTCTGTAAGTCTCTGGATTTGTTCTCGAGGGATGATTATCATTCTCTCCAAAGATATTCTATCAATAAGACTAACACACTGGTCCATAATCTTCCATAGGTGCTCAGTTGTGTTGAAATCTAGTGTCTGCAAATGCCACAGAATATACTTGACATCATTCACATACTCAAGTATTAAAAGTAAGCCCTTGTGCCGTGTGGATGAGGCATTATTATCCTGGAAGAGACCACACATAGGATAATGGTGATCAGTCAAAATATAAACTTTAGCAATAGCATATATTGTCCTACAGGATGCGAATTTGGATATTTTCTGATAAATGGGATCTGTAGGAATGAGTGAAAGACATTGTGACTAGAACATTTCTATGGGCCATATGCTGTAATAAAACTTCTAACTGTTTACTGTATGCTTTTGGTTGATTGCAGCACAGGCTCTTACACGGAGAGGCTGAAAATAGGTTATAACACAGCTATAAAAAAAAAAAAAGGCTCCTCAGAGACACAGCAATCTGGGGCTCCTCTTGTGCATGATGGATACTAATGCTTATTAGACATATAAAAAGACATATACATCAGCAATGGTATTAATATTGAATTCCTACTTATTTTTTTAAATAATATTGTTAATTATGTACACAATATTGAAAGCCGTGACAAAATGAAATAAGTCCTGTTTATTACTTTCATGTAAACATTTACATTGAATAGTCATCTGCTTGATTTTTATAGTGTTATAATGATCATAAATATGATAAACTTGGTACAGCTCAGTAATGAGATAAAATATCCCTCTCTCTCCCTCCCTCCTGCCCTCCCTCCTGTCCCCTGGACCTTTTGTGCAAGCTTAAGTCATTTGTGTGGTGCTTCCATTCTGTTGTGCCACATGCAAAACAGCTCACATGTAAAAATTCACATACTCTGCTCTGCTCTCTGCTCCCTTGGGAAGGCAGAAAGTAGACTTTCCTATAGGCCGCCCCAACCTATATGAAAATGTGTTTGGCATCCCATAAAAATATGAAAAATACTGAAATATGTGTCTACTGAAAACTTTAAGTAGAATATAAAATATGTAATAAAATTTTGTATGAGATTACATTTAATTTAAACAAATAAGGTAGAAGTGTTTATCTATTATCAAAGGTTTTCAATGCCAACAGAAAGTCAACTTAGCTACTGTCCTGCTTGGACACAACATTTGTGACATTTTACAGTTTTTGGATGCAAACAAACCAATCAATTCTATTTAGCTTCTCATGACAAAATACCAAGTAAAGAAATGTATGGTACACTTAAGAGATTAACGAATGACAAAAGAGGAAATATTCAGGTTAAATACTGGAGAAAAGCTCTCTGGCTCTTAATGAAGTACAATTATAGTGACAAAGTACATTAGATATCTAAATTTGTGTTTGTAAAACACTCTGAAGTAAGAAATACATTCTACTTCTTAAGAATGTACTGAAAACATCTTGTCTAGGCACAACTGGGATCTAATTTTATATCACATTACTCTTCCAGGTCCTGGCACATTTATATAAGTAAACATCCTATATATGGTAAGCAAACTGCTTAGTGCAGAGCAGGCCTAGCTGCTCACAATATAGAGCATGTAGAATGTGTGTAGAAGAACTGCAACCCAAAAGAGATATCAGTATTACAGGGAGAGGATCAGTACCACTTTAGAGACATCACTAAATTAACATATTAGGTGAGACCTCCCGTAAAGGTAACAAGATGTGACCTAAGAATTGTAAGGTTCTTTCTCCCATTCTTAATCCAGATAGAACCTTACAATACTAAGGTAAGTATGCAGTTCTTCTGAGTACAGCCACAAGAGGCTAGACCACCACCACTTCATCACTGTGAATCCAGTTCATTTCACAAGTCACAAGACCATTTCAGGAACACTGGGCATGATGTGGAAATACAGTACATCTTGGATGGCAAATTACCTTGATCAGTTAACCTATTGGCATGTTTTTGGGTTTTGGGAGGAAACCAGAAAACCTGTAGGAAACCCATGTAGATGTGGGGTGTACATGCAGAACAGTAACTGAGCTCAGGAGCAAATTGTGTGCCTTAACACTGTTAAACTCAGTTTTCTGAGCGTATATGTCTACCATACCTTTACTTTGGGCCCATAATACATTACATTTGCGTCATTCGGCAGACAACCTTATCCAGACTGACTTCTGTTCAACTTGTTCAAGCTTGGTGAGCCTGTACCCACCAAAAGGCTTTTCTGTCCACAGGACTGCTGCTTACTGGATTTTTATTTTTTTTTATTGCACCATTCTAGATAAACTCTAAAGATCATGCCACAGTCACAATCACTGAGATTACGTTCCTTCCCCATTATTTATGGTAAACATTACCCGAAGCTGCTGGCTGATATCTGTATGATTTTATGCACTATAGTGCTGCACACGACTGACTGTTAATTGCATGAATAAGTAGGTGGACAGGTGTTTAGTGAGTGGTTTGTCTTGTTTTGTTTCAAGAGCTGATAAATGAGAGTGACTCTTGCTTTAGGCATACTCAAGCACTGGGTCTAAACCTAAAGCTGGACTACAGTTCACCACTATGTTTTTGAAGGAATCTTAGCTTTCACTGCTAAACCTGCCAGATTTCGTATGTACGTAAGAATGCAAGGCAGCATGTAAGAATTATTGCTATAGTCGTGTACCAAAGTGCACAGTGCAGTGCCTAACTCGAATACGGGTATGAAGCGATCATTTTGGGGGTTTATTTTGTCGCACGGGCAGAATACGGACAGGCTTGGATTTGCCACACATCGTCGCGTCGCCTTATGGTGACGTCATCTGGTCACACGTTCAAAGTCTGACTGGTTCTATTGGTGGATGTGTCGGCGCTTTAATGTGAGTGTTCATTCACTCATCGATAAGAGTCGACTCTGTCGGTTCCTAACCAGTTTACTGTATTACCATTTCCCCCCAAATTATGCAAAATTGTTGGTCTCTGTCCATCCGTCGTTTCAATTTGAATCGAAAATCATTGTTATCTTTAGCGTCACACTTGCTAAAATCGCCTTTGTCCAAAAATCAAAATGTATGCAAATACATACAAAGTGTTACATATTTGCATCGATTTATTTCTCCGACACTCGTCCCTCTTTTAATATTTCCGTGGCACATGCTGCCTCAATCACGCAGAGTCAAATAGATATTGTATTCTTGCTGTTTATATCGCTACAACTATGTTAGGTTTCTGAACGCATCGTTTAGGTTTCTCAGTGGCGAATGCATCCAAAAGAGTCGGTTCGAAGAGTCGGTACATCTCATGCTCGTTCAGATTTTGAGCTCCGTTTTCGGCGGCTTACGACAGCTGACTTCAAAAACAGTGTGGTTGTGTTGGCAGAGTTATGTCGAGATGTCTGAGGTGAAGAAAGATGTGTTAACTTTAGTATCTGATCAGCGCTCTGTAGAAAAATGGACCCTGCAGTCCGAGAGTGTCAGTGTAGAAATCATCTCTCTAGGCTGTATCATAACCGCCATCAAAACACGTGACCGGAAGGGACACAGTGCGGACATAGTGTTAGGCTTTGATGATCTAGAAAGTAAGTTCATTACACTTTTTTCCCATTAGTAAGTTAGTTTTGGTGGATCAATTGAAGGAAAAGTTCGTTACACATTATCACGTGATCTCCCAACCCCTCTTCACCCGTGATCACGTGGTTCTGAGTTTGCGAAACAGAGTGCGTTTTAATGTATAGGGGTCAAAGGTCGAGATTTTTGCTAGCGTTGCAGGTGAAATATAAATAAAAGGTTCCCCAATACCTAGACAGTGTTGTACAGTGTATAATTCTGAGGTTGTTTTTTCCCCCCATTGTTGTTTAGACAATAATGTAACACAATACTATGTGGTATACATTTTATACACTTTTTTGTCTATATTATTCAATTTTTATTTGTATAGCTCTTTTAACAATAGTCGCAAAGCAGCTTTACAATAATGTCCAATTAAAGGCTTATTAATCAATACACATATCCACAAGTGCATATATATATATATATATATATATATATATATATATATATATATATATATATCACATATTTCACATGTATAATTTAATGA
>JAQMCW010000037.1:14477430-14491111 GCA_030068335.1 Chrysichthys cranchii | reverse complement strand
CACACACACACACACACACACACACACACACTCTCTCTCTCTCTCTCTCTCTCTCTCACACACACACACACACACACTCTCTCTCTCTCTCTCTCTCTCACACACACACACACACACGGACGCGTGGTGGCAGGTGTAATCTTCAGTACGGCTCTCACTCTGGGTAACTTTCTGAAGCTGGATATCTGCTCGTTCTTCCTCTTTGGCTGTGTGTGGATGAGCAGCGCTGTGTTCTCTCCGGTTCCGATGCTGAAGGATCCGCATCTGTCCGCCAGTGGAGCGCGTGACCGTTTGCGGAATGCGTGAATCCTCCAACACTTTTTATCTGCGTGCTTTTCCAGCCGGCATGGTGAGTGAGCACGGAATGCTGATGGAGCTCGGGGTATTGGGGCTGTCCGTCTGGACGCGTAGATACAGTCATGTGACATGCACAGAGTTGCTCTTTATTCAGTTATTATTATTTTTTGTATGTGGGAGGAAGCATGGGGCTGAAATATTGCATTTTAGTTGATTAATTAGTCTGATTCTTAACACCTCGCTCCTTGTCGTGTGACATCTTGAGCGAGTGAAAGTTAGGCTGTTAGGTGTCCGAAACCGCGCACTACTGTACTGTAGTAAATAACTGCACACTGGACTGGAGGATGTCAGACAGGCAGGCGGGGAGACGGACTATTCAGGCGTCCTGTTTGTGAGGAAGGCCTTGGAGCACAGGTTCATTGAGCGGATTAGAGGCTTTTATCCCATCACAGCGGCGATCCTCCGGGAAACAGCACCTGTCCGGCTGCTAAACTGAGCCCGTAGTCCCCTCACACACTGCCGGATCACACTACACACATGGCTGGTGGTCATCCAGTGGCACATCATGCTGCTGTTTCCCAGAAAATGCAATCTGAAGCTACCGTGCACACGACGACCTAATTAACTCTCCCACCCCATGACCCTGACTGGCCTAAAGGTCCACCTGGCAACTTCAATGTGGATTATATTACCCCCCCCCCCCCATGAGTGTGTGCAGTGCTACCACCTGTGTATGTGGTTTTTCTGTCACAGGTGTAGGCATATCTGACAGTTTTGACCTTATGGGGACATTTGGTTGGAGCCGAAAAGTTTCCTTTGGTTACTGAGGTCAAGAGTTGCATTTAGTTATAGGCATTGCATTAAATAGCCGCATGTCAATAAGAGGTCCTCACAAGGATAGTAAGTGTGAGATATCTATCTATCTATCTATCTATCTATCTATCTATCTATCTATCTATCTATCTAATATACACACACATACTTACATATATACAGAGAGTGTTTTCTCCTACTAGGTAACTAATGGCCCATAGTGATAGTAATATGCAACAGTTCAGTCTTATTTAGCTGGTGCTCTGGAAAAACAAACGAACAAACCAAACAAACAAAACCACAGCTTTAATTTAAAAACAGAATGAGGTAAAAATTAGGTAAGGTTAAGGGGCCGAGTTATTTAGTTACAGAAACAGATAATTCAGTGAAAACACCAAAAAAACATCAAATTAGAATCGTGTGTGTGTGTGTGTGTGTCACCTGCCTCTTCTTCTTCTTCTTCTTCTTCTTCTTCTTCTTCTTGAATATGTCTTTTTTATGTTTTAGGTAACAACAGCAGTAACGTATTTTGCTGTGTCATGCAAATGGTACTATACAAAGTATGTTGTGGTTGAATAATACTGTGTAATGAATGCAACATTGACTATTAATGAGCTGATGCCCCGATGGCACGATCTGTTTGTGCTAGCCAGAGAAATGTGGTACTATCATGCAGCGGGCATAATGAATAGTGTCTCTGTTCAGCAAGCTGTGGATAAGCTTTGCAGATGTGTGCACACTGAAGAAACAATTAACCCATTTAATCCCACCAGTCACAATGCTGTGACATTTAGTTGTGGTGTTGTAAAGCTCTTAAAGGGTCGATGATGTAGATGTTGCTGGGAACACTATAAATGCAGGTATGAATTGTATTGATTTTGCATGAACATTGTAGTGTGAGTGGTTTAAATGTTTACGTGGCCAAAATTGTGTACTTCTTGCTTGAATCTTAGGAAGAAGCTGTTTATAGTGTATAACTGCCAAGTTTTGGTGAGCCTGTGGCCACTGTATTCTCAGATTCCTGTTCTTATCAGACAGGCGTGGAAGCATGTGGTTGTCTGCTGTTGTAGCCTGTCCACCTCAAAGTTTGAAGTGTTGTGCATTCTGAGATGCCTTTCTGCTCACCACACATCTAAGGCATTGTTATATGAGTTACTGATTTACTGTAGACTTTTTGTCAGCTTAAACCAGTTTGGCCATTCTCCTCAGGAAGCGTTTTGGCCCTCAGAACTGCCACTCACTTAATGTTTTTTTTGTGTTTTTTTACTACACCATTTTGTGTAAAACTGTATATTGTTGTGTGGGAATATCCCAGGAGATCAGCATTTTCTGAAACTCTCAAACTAGACTGGCTGCCATCAATTTCATTATCAAAATCACGTTTCTCCATTCAATCAACTGATGATTATGACCTCTTTATGCTTGACGTTATGCATTGCCACATGATTGACTAATTTGACTTGCATGAATTAGCATGTCTAACAGTGTTGCTAGTAAAGTGGTCAGTGAGATATTTTATTTATTTATTTACTAATTGATTCAGAATTTAAGAAGGGCCACACTGTTATTTCTTGTGGCTCTCCCAAGGAGTAAATACTAAATTAATATAAAATTAATAAAAAAATATTAAGTTAATAAATTCATATTGCTTCAGTTGAAGCAATTAATGAACAAACGTCAATTTTATTTTATCTATTAATATCATAATAATTATTTAAAAGTTAAAGATAGTAGCCACAAGTGTCATTTAGATGTTTAGTAGAAAGACAAAAAAATCATTCTTGATTATTGATGCTTAAATTATTGTTTAGAATTTGGACAGGTTTACAGCTTGTAAACCTGGGCTGTGTTCTAAGGTGTAAAACACTGTTTAATTTTATTCAAGCATTAAAAAAAAACCATGTAGCTGTAGCTTTGAATTTACTTATGATAAACCAGGCACATTTATTTTTTGCCTTTAGACTGCTCAGTTGATTTCAGCTTCAAAAACTGGCTTGCCACATGCAGTGTGATTCTTGCCCAGGGGGCATTTTCTGATTAATAACTTTAAAATTTGGAGTGTGAATTCTCTTTGGTCTTGTTAAAGTTTGAATCATTCTTACCTAATCTAAAATTTATCTCCTGCTCCTAATTGAAGTGCAGAGGGAGTGAGGGAAAAGTAATTTAAACCCTGATCTCTTTGCTCCTCATGTGACATGCGGCAGCCTTGAGGCAGTATTATGTGTTTAATCTGGCAGTAAGATACAGTGTGTTTGGTCAGACTTCAGGCCCATGATATGACAGGAAATAATATTAATTAAACATTATTATGGGGGAACTAGAATCAGTTCTACATCAGTTAAATAAGGCTAGGTAATTCTCTTACTTATACTAAAAGACAAACCTTTTAAATGAACTTAGCTGTGATTCAGGTTTATTCTCTGTAAATAATGGTCTTGAGATTATATACAATGTGAAAATGCTATCATCTTTCTGTTTTAATTATGTAATTATTTATACAGTTCTATTTGTCTAGTGTCTTTAGTGCCTCTTATAACCTCATCTTTATGAGAAATTTCTGCAAGTTCAAACCAATAATGGTAACAATAGTATGATTGCATATGATTGAAGTTATAAGAAAATGTATGAATGATACTCCTGCCTTTTACTCTAATCTTAATCTATGGCATTTTATTCCAAACTTTATTTAAAAAAAATTCTAACTACAAAATGCAGATTTGAACCTGTATTTTTGTACAATTGTACAATTGCACTTCCCCTTAATAGGTGAAAACATGTATTTGTATTTGCATATCTGTACATCACAATGTGCACTGTCTGTCAATCGGAAATTCAGTTTCATTTTCACTGTCTAAATCGGTAAAATTCTGTCATATTGAAAACATATTGAACACAGTCTGTTCATTTGCAATTGCACGTTTGCATCCTCACATGCTATGGTGCATCTAAAAATAAATAATTCTTTGCATTTTAGAGGATGTGATAAACTCAGTACAATTTTGTGGCAGTAGGAGCAGATTGTGCTAAAATATGAAGATATCAATTGCTATGGATGCTTTGAAGCTGGTCCAAAATGACATTTGGTAACAGATTTCTTCTTATTTTTGGCTGAAGGGATTGTTGACCTGCTGTATTCTTTGTGATTTTGACTTTGTAAACAGAGAATAGTGGCAAACACAACCTCAAAACTGTATGAAACATTACTATTTCTCCTTAACATTTATATCTGTTCTAACAAGTATTTTGTGCATGTTTCAGCTTACAGTTGATTTATGGCTAGTGGATATAGACTGGAATGTGTTGTATTCTTGAATTCTTTCAAATATTTTTGCCATATAGGCAAAACAGTACATTACTGTGTGTTTTGTAATTTTACTCTCTTTTTTTAGATCAAATAATAAGTATTGAATGAATAGAAATATTGGTAGGTCCAGAAACAAAACACACACACACACACACACACACACACACACTGGACTCATAAACCTTTTGATGCTGTTAAGATGCATGCATTTTACTGATTGTATACTTTTGAATTATTATAGCAATGTTGAAAGGAAGTAAAACAAAATCAGCTTTTAATTGTTTAAGATCTAAAAATGTACTTTTAGTAATTTTAGTAGAGAAATATATAGATCCTTAGAAACACATTATTGCCAAATTACTCTTTTTGCTTATTTATTTGTTTGTTTGTTTTTGAATGTAAATATGAATATGAACATATCTTAGAAGTAGTGCCATATGTAGCGAAACAGTTCATAAAAGGTGCATGATGTATATAGCATCAAATGGTGCATATAGCATACACTCTACAATGCACTGTTATACCCTATGTAGTCAGAACATAAAGTTAATCACCATCTAGGATTAGATTTAACTATGTGTTGGTCAGCACTTAAATAAAGAAAAAAGATCCTGTGTAAAGAGTGGCTGAAGGCATAACTTCATTGGATCCTGCACCGCCTACAAAATGTAACATTTTGTTAAACAAACGGAAACAGCAGGGTGGATTAATAAATACATTTTGGGGTTTTCTAAAACAGTAACAATATATTTTTAATATTGTTCACTCTATCTGAGTATAGAATTCCATAATATAATAAGCTGCAGGTTCTTGTGAGCATTTCGAATATGAGGCTGTGATGTATCGCTGCTCAAATATGTCTGTATTCAAATGCATACTGGAGTCTTGAGGAATACATTTCTCCATTTGTTGATAAGAGATCCGTGTTTAGTGATGCCTGAAATGATTTCCATCCACACAGTGAGCCTGAGAAGGAGACAGTGGGTGAGAACAAGACAGAGACAGCGAAAGGGAGAGAGAGACACAGAGACGAGCGCAGACAGAAAGTTAGCAAGGGGAGATAGCCCACTGGGATGCATAAAGCAGAATGCAAGAAGTACAGGTGAAAGGCACACAAAGACACAAAAAGCTAAAATGAAGAAAGTGGGAACTACAGCTGAGCTACAGTAATGTGTGAACAGCAGATACTCCATCTCACTGGATCCATTATTATTACATATGTCCGTTCCTCTGTTTTCTGTCCGTCCTACTTTGTGTGGTCCAAGAGATCTTGAGCATAGACCAAGGTCTCTCACAGTTCTCTGATTCATCTCTAATCAGTGTGTGCCAGTCATCACCTTGGGCAAGCCAAGCAGCAAGCCAAGACAGAGAGAGAGACAGACAGAGACACAGAGAGAGAGAAAGCTCTCAGTGACTGGAGGTCTGGCAGGGAGGCTGTAGAGGAGAAGGAGAAAGCTGCTTTGAATGGGGCACAGGAAATTGCAGGGCCAAAACAAGGGGTTAAGAGAGCTGTTCAGGAAAGCTGATGAGGCTACAGCAGTGTGATCATGACATTAAGACAGAGGCTTCCTTCCTGTGTGTGTAATAGTCTCCTACTGATGTAATAAACTGATTGAAGGACATAAGTTAGTTTCTCTCCAAAAATAGCCTGGACACTGTGGGCACCAAATAAAGTGTCATTCACAGCACTGTTGCCAGGTGGTGAAAATAAAATTACCATATGTTCTCAAACAACCATATTTCAGCCTAACCTGTTGTACATGAAAAATTCCACTCCTTATAGTCCTGGCTCCCTCTGTTCTTTCATCACACTAATATACTTAAGTTTAATCACTGGATAATAACATAGGGCAACAAGACTGTGTGCATACAGTATTTGCTGTTCTCGGCTGCCTTTATTCCCTATACTCCATCATTATGTTAACCCCTTAAACTCATTCCCCTAGCACTCTTAATTTACCTTTTTCTATTTTGTTTCACTGTAGTTACTGAATATTTCAGGGAGTGCTGATAATTGCTGTGCTTGTGAATAATAAGGCACAACTTCAACAGGTTAATTATGTAGGGCGTTATGTACCACTATTAATCCTATGCTTAATGATGAAGATTAATATTATTCTCATTATTATTGATAAATGTGTGCATCATGATCCATCTGAAATGCAAATCACAAATTTATTCTGCTGTTTAAAAAATGTCCAGTACACAAACAAACATACTTTATGATTCATCACATACTTTACTCAGTCATGCAATTCATAAAAAGCCTTTGTGTGAGAAACTGCATTTAGAGCAGTACCAACCACAGTCACCAGTCACGCCAGCCACCAGTACCACCACACCCTTCATAAATCGAAAATATCGTAAGATGAACCACTTAGCCTAGCTTGGGTATCTCAGCCTAGCTTAGCCCAGCTTATTTTAGCTTAGCCCAGCTTAGCCTAGCTTAGCCTAGCCTACCCAGGAGTCTTTTCCTGTAGAAGACCACACACACTCACTGAAGACTTCATTTAAATCACATTTCTGTGAAAAGAGAGAGTTTGTCAGAGGTCTGCACCTGTTGGAGGCAGCAGCACCGTATCTCTGAGCTCCGTCCAGCCGTGACACCCTGCTACACAAATACTGAGCTCCAGTTACAGACAGCCGCAGCTGAAGCTGTTCTGTTAATAATCACAAAAAATCCACGGTAATGCACTGTACAGTACACCGATACACAAGTTAACGCCGTGAGTTGCTGGAGAATGTGAGGCATTGCGTGAGGCAAGTGATCCAGGCATTGTACGCGTACTTCCGGGTGTCGGCCGTGTACTTCCGGGCGTCGTCTGAACGTCCGCGTATGTCATACACTGTTACGTTGTCCTGCCTGCAATGCCGGCCCGTGAATTTGAAAAATTTTCTAAATATTTTACAGTTATTAGCGGATAGCAATCATCATCGGAACTTTGAAAAATCGTAAGTCGGACCATTGTAACTTAGGGAGCACAAGTACCTAGTTTAAAGACATTGACCTCAATTTTTTTTTAGCAAATCACTAATCCACAAATTTCATGTCACCATACTTTTCCTGTATGAATAATGTATATATTTTATATTGTATTTATATTGTAAGACATAAATTCAAAATAATAGTATGCTATTAATAGCACAATGATATGATAGCATAAGATAGAGATTTAATTAAGCTTTTATTTAATATATCATTTTTCAGTATTTGGTCACATTACCATTAAATTGCTTGAACCTGCATCAAATGTTTTGGGTAGCCTTTCACAAGCTTCTCATTACACAGTACTTTCTAGCTGATGTCTTGCGGTTTTGCCTCAGTGCTTTAATGACCCTTCCCAATGAAGTAATCTATTAATCCCTGTTCTACTAAGTACATGCTAATCTATCAACTAATCTCTTTTCTAAAATCTCACCCTACAATATGATGCTTCCACCCCTATGCTTTACAACTGGTGTCTCCCTTCTTCCATATATAGCACTGGGTATTATGGTCAAACAGTTTTATTTATGATTGGTCTGACTAGAGAGCATTGCCCCAAAAGGCTAGGTCTTTGTCCCGGTGATCACCTGAATACTTCAGCTTTTTTGCGCTGGTCTTTGTGTAGGGGCTACGCACAACAGCCTTTCAGGTCATTGTGATTTCATTTGAGCTTGCTTCCTCAACGATGCAATGTCTGTGTGGTGTCAAGATTTTTTTTTTGTACAGATTCTTGTGGTACCTTCACTTGTTTGGAAATTGGTCCTAAAAAGTAACCAGACCTGTGGAGGCCTAAATTCTTCCCCATATGGCCTAGGCTGGGTTGCTTACATTTTCCTATTGTATTAAGGACAAAAAGGCACTGTCTCTAATGGTAGGTTCTTTTACAGCCTCAGTTTCATTCCCAGTTAACTCCTAATTATGACAATTGATCAATCAGAAGCTTCAAAAATCATTATATTCAATTTCTGTTTATCTTCCAGACTGTATAAAGAGACAGTCAGCTTGGTTAGTGTAAAATTGTTATGCACTACAATTCTGATATAGTGAATTAATGCTGAAATATATTGTGTTTAATTGATTGTGTTATAATTTGTAATTCATAATAAGTAGATGACCTAAATGACTGGCTAAAAGAAGTGTATGGTAACATGAAATTTGTGGAGTTAGCCATAAGGACACAAGACAGTAACATACTTGATTCAAATGAAGAAGCTGGATAATGGCATGAATAAACATTGTAGCTATTTGGAGATGATAGGAAAAAGGCACACTTGAGTTGAATATATACAGTAGTCTTTAAGTTGATGTGATTTCTTATGTGTATATTTTATGTAATAGTTTGTGTCACGTTATTGTTATGCTTATGCTTCCACCCCACTGATAATGGAACTAAGGTACAAAATTAGCATCACAACAGGTTGACTACTCTTTTAAAATATTTTGATTGTGGAATTATGAAGATATTAAGATTAAATTGTCAAGGGGTGAAAATGTATGTACAGATGATTATTTTATATCTAGGAACAATAATTGACAGGATTATGTCATAATGGATCGTCTTGTTTTGCTTTCTGTCCCTCTAATGTGGAGATATCTACAAAGAACCTAAATTATGAATACTGTTTACAGAAGAAATATCCGAATTATTATTAATAATGACAGTCCCCTGGTTCAGTCATGATCTTGGTTCCTGCATGTGTTGAATTTTGTAGATTCGTTCCTGTCACAAGCAGTCCACAGAATGGAAACTCCCAGAATTTCTGCTAAATTGCACACAAGGAGTGTGTGAGATTGTGTGTGGGTGTGTGTATGGTGTCTGGCATCTAACATCCCATCTAATATGTAATTGTTGCCCAGTGTATTGGAGATAGGCTCCTAACCATATTGTTTTGTTTTTAGATTTAATTTTGACTAGACCAGTACACCTGTTCTTTATGGACTGGCTTGGGTAAGAAGTACTGGAAAATTAATGGTCTGATTATAGATCATCGGCAGCTCACCTGTTCTACTCACTGGCTCCTAATTTCTTATTTTTCTATTAATCAATCACAGCACACCAATTTGTTACGTGCAGCCTGAGCCTGTGTCAGCAGGGTTTTTTTTTTCTTGTTGTTGCTGCTTGTGTATCTACCGTAATCCTGAAACAGAGTGTCCTCTAATGTACCTGTGTTTGTCTTTGAGCAAAGGAGAATGAGAATGATGATTTAGATGCAGGACATCATTATACTTACATCAGTCAAATTCCAGGAAATTAAGATGAATGGGGTATGGGAGAAATGCCATGTTGTTTTTGGATATTAATATTTGTCTTTGGTTGGCTCTATCAAAAAGAGAGCAGTGACTTATCAATGATGAAGTGGTCTACACCACTTAATGGACGTTTCATAAGAATATCTTGTTCTGATATCTGACAATGTTATAAAGCCTAGTGTGATGGTGCCCATGTAGCCATTGAAGAGTAATGTTTAAGTGGAAGAAGAAAGCTCTGCTAGGCCTTTTTATTATAGCTGAGATATGGTGTGTCCATTTGAAGTCACTGATGTTGGTGACTATCAGAAAATCTGAAACTAGAAACCCTCTCCACAGCATCCTCTATGATGTAAATGAACGCGTGATCAACTTTCTAATTCCTTGAATCAATGGCAAACCTTTTAGTCACCCTGACACTGGGAGACAGATTACTGTCCTGAAACCACTCTGGCATATGGCTTGACCTCTTCCCTGTAAGTCATCTCATAATTGTTGGAGATCAGGCCATATGTGAAGGTATCGTTGGCATATTTTATAGTGGAATGATAGCTGTGTCTGGCCTCTTAGTCACAGGTGAACAAAGAATAGAGTAGTGGATGCAGCACACATTTTGGGATGCCTGTATTGAGGATCTGTGTGGAAGAAATGTTACTGCCTATCAACGCACTTTGAGGCCTGCTTCTAAGAAAGTCTGAGATCCAGTTGGGAAATAGAAGTACTGAATCCCAGATCCAGCACTTTGAGGATTAGATTTGATGGAACAGCGTTGAAAACCTGACTATAATATCTGAGTGTAGCAAATTTCCTTGTCCAAATTTAATTTGCTTCTGGCACTTAATTAAAACAGTGTGTATAGTTTAAACAATATTGAAGAAGCAGAATTGCCAGGCTGGTACTGCAGGAGATCAAAGTGACAATATCAGGGCAAGAAACACATTATTAAGAACTGCCACCTTTTCTTTTAAGATAGTGTTTATTCACATTACACATGTTTTGGACTTTGATGAATTTTCATCATGCAAATACTATTAACACTTGGCATTACACTGTATGAAGTCAGTTAATGCGCAGTGATTCAACTTTAAGCTTTTACTTGAATATATAATTAATAATCTGTACAACATTGTGTTGAGAAGTGTAAAGGAACTCCAGGTGATGCCTTTCTGTGACAGCTCTTCGGTAAACTAGTGCTTCCATTGTCTGTAGGTCACAGTGCAGGTGGAACAGGGTTCTAAGAGCATTAAAAATGAGACACACTGGAGGTTTCTATAGCAGGATTATAGTGTTGATCAGACATCAAATACCTATCCTAAATCTAGCTGAAAATGCTCACTACCTCCTGATGTTACTTTGGGCACTCTCAGTATTTCTGGTGTACCAGATACTGTAATAGCTTATTAGTAACATCAAGTGCGACTCTAACACCCATCCTTCTTGTTAACTGTCAGGTAATGGTAATGGAGGTGTAATCAAATGCAGGTGGTATTATTATGTGAACACAACAGAAATAAACAAGAACTATAAACATAGACCATGAGCACGAGGCAAGGAAAAAAGCTTGACAATAAGACACACAGGCTATGTTCGAAACTCTGTAATAGATATTGCTCATGCACTTATCTGGATGGAAAAGTGCTAATTACTATGCAGTACATGAAAAGAAAATGTCAGTACACAACAGTTTCCTGGACGATATGCTACCAGCCAGAGAACAAATAGCCCAACCAAACGTAAATGCTAGCTGACTAGCTTGCTAATGTAAGTGAATGGCATGCTTGCTAGCTAAGCTAGATGGCTTTTATACACGAAACATTAGCAAGGTTATTAGCTAGAATTTGTTAGTATCAATAGCCTGTGTTTTTGAGGTACTGCCAACAATCCCCTGGGTAACGAAGGTGTGACTAAATGGATGTACTTTTTTTTCTGGATACGCTAGTCTAGTGCACAACATGGAAGTTGTCATAGCTGCATACTGTACTGTATATTAGGGTGGGGAGTAGTGTGCAGTACACAGTGTATACTGGACCAATATGCAGTGTGTAGTACACCACTACAAAGTTTTGCACACATCCACAGAATCCAGAGCATAAATAATGATGCTATTTAGAGGAAACAGAAACATGAAATTCCTAAATCTCATCTCTCATCTTCTATTGCTTACTCCTGTTCAGGGTCATGGGGAAAAGCTGGAGCAGGCACAGGGGAAACATGCAGACTCCACGCAGAAAGGTACCCCGGGGATCGAACTCAGGACCTTCTTGTTAGAATAGTGTTGACCACTGCAGCACAGTGCCACCCTGAAATTCATGAATTAATTTAAATAAATAAACAAAATACAATTTTTCAACATGGGATACTAGCCACTGACTGCTGGTTTTATCAAGTGTAATTAATGTTTGTTTGTTTTTGTCTGCTAACATTAGCTAGCTGGCTACCTTAGTATACAACCACAACTTAAAATGTTTAGCTTGATTGGGGTTGTTAGTCTCAACTAGGGCTGGGCGATATGACCTAAAATTTGTATCACGATATTTTCCAACATTTTCACAATAACGATATTTAATCACGATATATATTATTTTATGAAAACCATGTTCAGAGACAAAAGAAGATGCAGGACATACATCTCACAAGCTCTCGTGCAGACAGTGAGAATGTAATATAACAGGCCTAATGTTTATTAAGCTAATTGTACACATGCTATTTCACACAGACTCCTCACTGATGTATTCATGGGGGTAAAAACACTCCAGCTACCTGCTCATTTCAGATGGAAAGCTGATATTTCTGCGAAATCGCGATACTCTGGATATTCAGCCGGCTGACGATATGAATGGTCATATCGCGATAACGATAATTTATCGATATATTGCCCAGCCCTGGTCTCAACATATAATTATACAGCTAGGTAATATTGATTGTTGACAGTTATTGTGTTTCACAATAAATTTAACTTTCATTTGCCCATTTAAAAGCCATTACCTTTTTTCCGTTTTACTCCCAATTAAACTGATCAATTTCACCTACAAATACTAATGACTGTTATTCATATTTTTTTAAAGGAAAAAATACTTATCAAGCTCAAAGGAGTATGCTAGCCCTGAGAAAATCAATGCTCCTGTAAGCAAATAGGACCACTTTGTCTTAAATGCTCTGAATGTAAAAAATAAATACTCTGGTACCATGCTGAAATTTTTAGCTGGTGATCAGTGTAATAGCCAGTCAGGAAACCTCTATTCGAGGAGACTGCTTTCCTGTCAAGAAATGATATTGCACATGCTCAGGCAGCTTGTACAAGTATAGGTTATAAATTGAAAGGAATTGAATCACTGGCTTGATGAAGTAGAATGAGGAAAAGTTTAGGGCAGTCATTGATATAGCTCATGAAAGCAGTGTCAGAAATTGCTGCTGTCCAACGGAATGTTCTGGCTTCTTCATTGGACCCAACAACTGACACTGAAGCAGTGGCTGTCAAAGTAGAGTCTGGATATGCACAGGGCTTTGCGAAGCATAGATAGGGTGTTGGTGAATATTTAATTTTGGTACAGTAATGGAAATCACAAACCACCATTATATTTACTGTTATTTTTTAAAATAGTTATTAGCATATTTGAACCTTAATAATTATTCAAGAACAGGATGGCATATAATTATTAAGCTGTAATGACAAAAATGTCTTTTGTAAATAAACTGTGTTTTGTACACAGTGATATTATTGTATACAAAATTAATTTTGCTGAGCTTGAAATATTGAGCCTTAAAGATGAATTGAGTTTAAAACATGAATCTATAAATTAGGGGGTAGGTGGAATTTAAAGTTAAAGGGGTCCTGTATTGCAAAATATTCATGAAACCTTGAAAGCTATAAAGATAAATTTAAGAATGGAGCAGGAAATAAATTACGAGATTTATATTCAGTGGCGTGCAGATATAATTTGCTTGGATGTAATTTACAAAGTTTACATTTTGGAACAAACCAACCCTAACCCTGCGAATAGCTAAGTGTGTATGTGTGTGTGTGTGTGTGTATA
>JAQMCW010000037.1:14458113-14469795 GCA_030068335.1 Chrysichthys cranchii | reverse complement strand
GTTAAATATGTCAGTGTCACAGCAAAGGTCTGAATACTTACGTCCATGTGATATTTCAGTTTTTCTTTTTTAATAAACTTGCAAAAAAATTCTATAATTCCATGTTTGTGCTGTCAATATGGGGTACTAAGTGTGGATTTATAAGGAAAAAAATTCATTTGATTAATTTTAGCATAAGGCTGCAACATCACAAATGGTGAAAAATTTAATGGGGTCTGAATACTTTCTGAATGCACTGTACAAGTGCCTAACCTAAGTTGAAGGTTGAACAGGGGACATTGGAGCTGGAGGCAGCCATGTTAATGGCTGCATCACGATATCATCCTATTAGATGCTATTTATAAAATATCAACTAGAAAAGCATTGTCATACTAAAAAAGTAACAAACATACAATTTCATGTATTTATGTCAAACATCTGCAAAATCTATGCAGCAGTTTAATTTGGCATGAATGTTAAAGGACACAGGCATTGGTGACAAACAGAGCTCAAAAAATCCAAACAAAAGAAAAATTAGCAAGTTAAAAACCATAATATAAGAGTTCAAGCTCAGACGTCTGTATGATGCTTATCAGTTTAGATTTTCAACTGCAATTTAACATTTGGAAAATAAACGTTTAAAAAGTTAAATAAAGTTAAAAAGTTAAAAAGATATATTTATTTATTCATTAGATATTTATTAGATAATTGACATATTACATTGTTTACTTAATTGTATGTGTTTTTTTTTTTTTATCAGAATTGGAAAAATGGATAATTGGTGTTCATATGGCAATTTTTTTTATTTTTTCACCATAAGAGTGAAATGGGCAGGTGACATGATGGTCTCATTACATGTTATTTAAATCGCTACTTGCTTAAAATTTAAATAAAGAACTAAGCAGTCTGTGTTCAGGTCATCAGATTGTCGAGTGTTTTACTCAGCAGTGAACATTAAAAGTTTTCAAATTAATTTTGAAAGTCTTCCTCCGTTACTATGAACTCCTTGTGAGTGTGTGAGAGACTGTAACATCACATACCTATCTCAATATTGCAGTTAAACAATTCAAACATTTCCATCCAGATTTTTCAATCCAATTTGCAATTTTGTTACTAAGAACAGAAAATTAAAGAAGTCTAAATTTCAAATCTTCTTTTTTTGCAGGACAAAAAAAAACTTTGCGTTTTTAATTTTCACATTTGATTGTCATTAGAATATTCACCTGATAAGCATTACATGCACCCTCAGACTACATGTTGTTTAATAAGTGAGAAAACTGAAGAGATAAATATAAATGACATCAGCAGACTGTGGCTGCAGATTGAGTATGTGATCTATTTAAATGTTGGGAGTGATTACTGTCTTTAATGTGGCTGATTATTATCAGGCCTGCTGTGGTGGTAAAGTCCAGCTCACTGGATGGGTTAATCACTTGAGTTATTAGAGACTTGAGCTCCCCACATTCTCTGATTACATCTCACAGTGGGTAATGAATAGAAGTGCTGTCTTTGGCAGTCCTCACTCATATTAGCTTACCTTAGTGTGACCTGCCAGATGGATGATATAGGAAAAGAACTGACTAACTGAATGCTAAGCAGGTGCCTGTAAATTACATATTTGGTATCTTGTATCTTTGGTAGTTCTCCTGTGTACACACACATAACCATGTAAAATGTCCATGCAAATTAAGTATTAAATAATATTCAAAACACCTGGATACCTCATTACTATTAAATCTACTTCTGAGACAGAAATGTGACTCAACAATATGGTTTACAGCTCTTGGTGAAGCATGCAAACCTACTGCTGAATGACCAAATTTCTAACATGTTAAAAACATGGTTGGTCAAACTTTTTGCAGTTGTGGGCCTACTCTTTATAGTGCAAATAAATTTTGTGTTAAAAAATAAATAGTAAATGGAAAAAAAAAATGCAAAACCTCTTTTTATGCCTGTTAATTTAGACTAGAAAACAACAAGGGAAAAAAAATAATTGTGGACTGAAAACTCAAAAATGTGTATAATTGCAATTGTGAAATATTTTTTTTCCACTGTGAACATTTAAAAAAAAAAATCTACTCAAAATAATTTCTAGATTATTAAGATATGATATTTGGTATGATATGATATTTTTCATTATTTCACCGGATCATTCTGAATAAGGTGTGCTGTTTCGATAAGATCCACTGTACAGTTGAAAACGTTTTAAGTCATTCTTTTCTGATTCATGAAACAATGTGGGGAAAAATGCAGAATAGCTTGACGTAGAGGACAGTGACTGGAGTATGTGGAGGGACCATAATTTGTCAAACTATATCAGTCTTTAATTGTTTCCCTTCTAAACCCCCTTCCTTTCACCCTCAGGAAGTGCATTGTGCTATAAAGCAACATTGGCAGTTTGATGTTGTAGACAGCAGTAATGCCACTGACTTTAGTATTCATCTAATGCAAGTGATTTCACTATTAACTTCTCTACTCAAGTTAAGAGCATGCAAGATGGCCCTATTTGTTATCAGGCGAGAAAACATCTGTGGGTTAGAAAGCAGTGCCCAGGAATGCACTGGATAAACCTGGAGTGATGTAAAAAAAAATCTGTATTGTTCACTGCAGTTGGTCAATGCTAATTAAATACTGTGTTAGTTCATGTTTTCATTCTTACCCTGTTGGCAGCCTGTGGTTGTTATATTCAATAAGCAATACATTTAGATGGAGCCACATTTAGGTGATTGTGATTTGATTTGATTTGAGTCTGTTTGAATACTAATCTAAATGGTGGCGTGGTGCCTTAAATGTGTCAGTCTATTTTGTAATGGCCACAACTGTAAGCAGTTACCCTTGATGACTCGCTCTGGAAAATCTACTTGTTTTGTATGACATTTAAAAGGGAATATTGCACTGAATGTGTATTTAGTTTCTGTTCTATATTGTATTTTGGAAATTGCCATTTAAGTGCTTGGTAAAGAGGTGGGTCTTGAGTTTTTGTTTGAACACAGTCTGTGGCTCAGCTGCTGTGGCAGCCTGGGGGAGTTCATTCCACCACCTGGGTGCCAAGTCAGAGAAGAGTCTTGATGCATGTCCTCCTTGTCTTGAGGGATAGTGGGTCACGTCAAGCTGTGCTAGAGGTTCAAAGAGAGCATGGTTTAGAGCAGGGTGCGATAAGTGCCTTTAGGTAGGCGGGGGCTGATCCTTTTTTGTATGCAAGCAGTGTTTTGAAGCTGATATGGGTTGCTACAGGAAGCAACTCGAGGGAACACAGCAATGGGGTGGTGTGAGAGAACTTGGGGAGATTAGGTGACAGTAATTAACTAAAGCAGTGGTCACCAACTCTATTCCTGGAGCTCTGCCTTCCTGCAGATTTCATTTCCAACCCAAATCTACCTGATCAAGAACTTCTTAAGGCAAAGATGAGATGATCATGCAGGTATGATTATGATTGGTGACCATGTCTGCATGGAGGTAGATCTGCAGGAACAGGGTTGGTGACCACTGAACTACAGGATAAAAAAGTTAGTAAGCTGATTGTAGAGAGCTGCACCATGTGTGACATTCTGTTCTGAGTTGTGTGTTTTTTTTTTTGTTTGTTTGTTTTTTTGTTACAGTTTTAGCTGTAACTGGAAAACCAAAATAGGATTTTTTTTTTTTTTTTTTTTTTAAATAATTTAGGGAGTTATTTAGGGATAAGGACTGATAGAAGCAGTGATGGGGACTAATGCCACATTTACACAGTTGTGTTGACTCATACAAAAGCTCAGTCATATCTGCTTATGATTTTAAACAAGCTTTAGCAGCTTACAGCTGCCTTAGGCACAGTCAGCACCCCAGGATGTGTGAACGTGAATATGGGTGGCATATCAAGCAAATTTTCACATCATTTACATTATGCAAGTTCCAGCCACAGACAAAGCCCAATACTCATGCAGACAGTACAGATATAAAAAAAAAAATTTAATGCAGTAATCTCATTTGTCATTATGCACTGCCAAAATATGATCTGCCATCATACATCAAATACTGGAAAAGACTAAATTAAAATTGGATTTGAAAATGGCTTCAGGATTTAGACCTTCCCCAAAAGGACACATCTCTGGCTTGCCCTTAAAAACATGTTTGCATAACTGAACCTCATTTACTATTGCTGTCATGTTTTATCAGCAACATAACTCAATTTTCCTTTCTACGGAACCCACCAGGTTAACACTAAGTTATTTTGTTCTCGATTGAACCAGTATGGGAATGAAGGCTGTATTGAAGAACATATTGCCTGCAATGTATCTGCTTGTGTGTAAAGTAGCTTGTGGTGGCTTGTGCATTTCTGAAGTGATGCAGTTTGTCTTCTCAACACCTTAGAACATGGTACCTGTTGTTTGAACACACCTATTTTTTTTTCAGGTAATCAAAAATATTGAAATATGTGTCTGAAAGGTGTTCCTCGTTTTGTAAACAGTTAATAGCTCTGAATGTCTACTCTTGGATTAAGCCCTGAGTTTTCCGTGTAAAGACTGCATTTTCTGTTAAAAAAAATTATGACCTAGAGTGAAGAATACAAAGTTTCTCTATGGGAGAAAAGTAAGCCATTTTGAAGGTGAAAAAAGAGGGAAAATCAGTCAGGGCCATTGCACAAACATTGGGCATAGCCAATAAATCAATTTGGAATGTCCTGCAAAAGAAACCACTGGTGTAATAACAATCAGACACTGAACAGGTCAGCCAAGGAAAACGTCATCAGTTGATGACAGAAAAATTGTTAGAGCTTTAAGAAAAAAAACCCCTCCAAAACAACAGTCAGTGGCATCACCAACAATCCCCACAGGGCAGGGCTCAAGGTATCACAATTCACTGAAAAGTCAGATTGGAATTCACAAATAAATACAAAGATGAGTCACACACGGTCTGGAGCCAAGATATTAACCACTTTACCAAAGTGAAAACTGTGGCAGAAATAAGGATCTGCTTATGATCTAAACCATATGAGCTTAACAGGCAAGCATGTTGGAGGTAGTGTCATAGCTTGGGCTTAGGCATTAATCTTTACTGTTTTAACTCAGGAAGTCTAAAGAAACATTCTGTCTGCCAACTTACACAGAAATGCATTAAATCTAATTGGGAGGAACTTCATCATGCAGCAAGAGAATGGCCAAAAACACACTACCACCTCACTAAAGGACTTCATCAGGGAAAACTTGTGAAAGGCTTTAGATTGGCCAAATCAATCACCAGACCTTAACTCAATCGAACATGCAATTCACCTCCTGAAGAGGAGACTGAAGGGAGAAACCTCCCAAAACAAACAACAACAGAAGGAAGCGGTATTGTGAGCCTGAAAAAGCATGACAAAAGAAGAATGCTACAGTTTGGTGATGTCAGTGGGTCTCAGTTTGAAGTGCAAATAGAGGATATATAACCGAATATTAAGTGTTCTTTACTTTAATCTATGTTACGACTATCTGTTCCTATAATTTTGCTCACCCAAAATTGGATGGTGCCTTGTTCTAAATTGTCAAACACATCTAGATGTAAATATCAGGGAATGAAAGCAGAAATTTGACATCCATTTTCTCTCTTATTTAGGTTGACAGCAGACAGCTGTGAGTGAAGATGAGGAGGGCCTTGTGGCTGGTGAGGTGCTTGGGGATTGGGATTGTCCTGCTCATGCCCCTCCTTTACATCAAGGCTCAGGGAGCGGAAGGTAAGCCAGAGTATCTCTCAGCTTGTCCTAGATCCTGAAACGTAGGGTACCTTTAGGGCCATTATAATATTTTTGTGAGTACAAGACTGATGCGGTGTAATTGCTATAATTTCTTATGATGGATTTATAGTGATATATTACATATGATCTTTTTTCACAATTTTGAGAAATAGCTGAAAGATTTAATTATGCCTGTCTCTTTTTTGTTACAGTTTATATATATATATATATATATATGGAACAAGCAAAAGGATTTCAGGTTTAGTGAAACATTTTGTTAGTTTTGCCTCTCTTTGCTTAGGCTAGTGTCACAAATGTTCAGTATCACTGTCAGTCATGACTGTCCTTAACACAGAACCTATTAGTGCTGAACTCTGATAAGGCTCCTGAAATAAGAAGCTAATGATATATGAATTGCAATTCCAGTCTGCCAAGGACAAAATGACAACTGCAATAAAAGTCTAAAAGTGTTTCTGTGCTGATAGGAGGAAATGAGCTGTAAACGCAGCCAGACAGGTTGGTGGGTGTGAGTAAAAGGCATAGTTTTCTATGGCTGACATTTTAACTCAGCTCTCCTTGTTTGTTCATGCAATGTTTACTGTTATTGATTTTAGATTATTTGAAACTAGCAGTTATTGTGCAGTCTGTGGGTGAGGGTGATTTGACTTTTGGCCGTTTTTGACATTTTCTTCTTGTGTTCTATTATTGTCAGTAATGCCTACATTTCCTTTGCTCATGTAATACCAGTGAAACTTTACCAGAGTCTCCATTTAGATAAAAAAAAAAATTAATCCAAAAGTGCAACATACCGTACTTCAGTCTTAATCATCTAGCACTGTCTTTCTTTCTGTCTATCTGCTTGCAAAATGTAGTGACCACTGTAAATAAAGAAATTATTTTATAATTTCTGGATAATAATCTGAATTTCCATTGACATTATTTAAATTTATAGACGTTAAATTTATTTGTTTTTTCGTTTTGAGTCAAGAAGGAGAGCTATTTAAAGGTGTGCAGTCTACCAACTTAGTCCACTGCTGTGGTGTGCTGTGTCTTAATATAGCATAACATAACTTAACGCTGAACTGGGGCTGTATGCGTACATGGGTCAGTGTTTTTAACATCTTCCTTCTTTCCTGTCTATCTGGGCTAAAATTAAGAAAGAACACAGGAAACTCAGCAAATAGGTTAATCTAGGTATTTCTCACTGCAATAAAGAAAGAAAAAGAAGACTGGCAAAGGAAAAGAAATGAAATGAAATTAGTACTTCATTGAAGGTATGCTTTCAACTACAATGATTCACATGCAATGTTTAGTAAGGCTGCATGCATGCATGCATTTAATTGATAGTGTCATTTGATAGTGCCATTTGGTTGGACAGTGGTATGCTTGTGATGAACAGGTCAATCAAAATACCACTGGTGCAATGTGTCAGCAGCAAGTGGGAGTTAAAAATGGTTATTAAAGTGTCTCACCTTATTCGGCATATGAACATTTAATAAAAGTAATGATGGATACTGAGAATGATATGTAGACAAAGTGAAGGCAAATATGCTTGTGGAACATGCTTGCTGAATTTAAAGCTCTTAATGATTCATATGTAAACATGATGAGGATATGAAAAGCTGGTATAAACCTGAAATTTAACAAATTGACACGTTTATTTTCACCATCATAGCCCTTGTCAGGATAGCCCTTGTCTATCCTATGGTGCTCATATTTCCTTTTCTGGATTTAAAGGTGTTCCCCAAAATGATGTCTCAGTTATTACCTCTGTGAAAAGAAAAAGGCTGAGCAGATCTTGTAGATTAAGCACATGTTCTAGTGCATCATCCACAGTTTTTGCTCCCATGAGCACACAGACAATGAGGGCAGCTTTACTAACCAAGGTCACTGTTTTGCAGCAAACACATGCCATGGAATAAACACAAGTCAGGTTATACTAGTAAAGTGAGGAACTCAGAAATCCTGGGAGCAGAAATACAAACAGAACAGATACCATGAATAATGAATATCTGTACAAAATGCAGTTTAGCACAAAAATTTCTAACACACTAACTGTGTTACCTAAAGGAGGGGGGGTGGTCGTGGGTGGGGGGGATTCCATGTACAATTTTCTGGTCTGCTTAATGCACAAAATCCATCTTCTGTTGAATCCAGCAGGATTGTTCTGCCCCAGGATCTGCGGCAGCAGAACATAATGCAGACAGCTTTGCACAGACCTCCCTGAACACAGCTCAGTCAAGGGAGGGAATTATAAGTCAACCAAAGACACTGCAGGAACAGGATATTCTTTACAAAATGCTTCAAATAAAAGAGCATTACAAGTATTCTTATCAAGCAGTGAATACTTTTTTTTTTTTTTTTTTTTTTTTTTTTTTTTTTTTTTTTTTTTTTAGAAGTCACAGTGTTTTTTTCTGATGGAAACATTATACCTTAAATATACTTTATCCATTCATTTTATTACATGATTGAAAGTAAAAGTGACAGTGACCATGACAGATTGCACTTTCTTATACAGTACCTCAAGGGACAAGCTCAAGATCTTGTCAAAACTGTCAGCACAGAAGCTCTCAAATGACTATAAGTGACTAAAATAGCACTTACTTTGGTAATTTCAAATGCCTGGAGAAAGTACTCAGCTGGCCTCTGATCAAATAAGAGTATCCAAATGCTTTACATGAATTTGCCTTGTTTCAAAGAGGATGTTGCAATGCTATGAAAGAACCTGAGTATGCAGAAGAACAAGACACTGGTTGTAATATGAGAAGTATTGCCTTCAAACTCTGTTACAAACTCAGAAACTGACAAATAACCTTGGAACCAGTATTTTGTAACATTCAGGATTAAAAATTTAATAAAGGCAAACCCAAAACTGCAACAGGAGAGGCAGTTTTTCAAGCAATGTGGTTGTAAACCTAATAGAACAAACATCCAGTAATGTGCAGAACAAGTCTCTTCTTCCGTGACATTCTCCTGACAAGTCAAGAAACAGTTACACAAGAAGATGATAATTCCTAAGACAGAGAGGAATTTGGATGCATGACAAAAACCAATCATGTGAGCAAAGAGCATAAGGCATCATACCTGCAGTGCATGCAATAAATCATGTCTCAGAGTGTTACACATCAGTGCAAACATCTGAGCAATCTGTGAGCAGCACACAGATGGGACTGGCCATTCTGGGGCTAGTAAAACTCAAAGCTACACAAATTGTTCACTATCAATTAGGTCAATTAAGGCAAAAATGGAAGTAAAGCCATGAACATGTAAGCATTTATAGCTTCGATTCTGCAACTTTATTTTAACAAGCTTAAGATCATAAGGAATATAAAAAAACCCTCCTGCTCTGAATTATGACTTAAGAAAAGGAAAGGAAGATGGGCTGTATTCTGTAAAAAAAAATATTGGAATTTGTTGCCAGTGAGACAACAAATTCCTGTAAGACCAGAGTAGTATAGCTGTCTTTGTGTGAGTGCACATAGAAACTCCGTCTCAGTGGTGGAAACACTGTTGTTATAACAATACAATAATGATTTTTAAGAAAGGTCATCAGATGGCCAAATGTCATCTGAAGACAAAATGTTCATGAAGGATGAAGAGAAATCAATATCACTGTTGGACATTATAGTCTAAATCTTCTATAGGTTTTCTGAAGGCATGACCTAATTATGACCAATAAGCAACAGATAGCAGAAAAATGTCTCCTGAGCTTTGAAGGGAAAGTACACAAATGACTAATTCAAAACTGAGTACATAGAATATTCAACAGGTAGGAGTGTAATGATACACAAAATTCAAGCATTTCCTAAATAGATACCTTAGGTTTCCATTTTTGACTAATTGTAATAAAATTATAATTAAAGTATTATAAAAGTACAAGAATAGAAATATAACAACGTTTGCATGTTTCTTAGCAGCATATACACTTTGTGGCCAAAAGTATTTGGACACCTGCCCAATCACACCCATATGTGCATGTTACAAATCCCATAGGTTTAATCCCAGTTTGCTGTTATAATAACCTCCACTCTTCTGGAATGCTTTGCATGAGATTTTGGAATGTGGCTGTTGGGATTTGTGCCCAAAAAAGCATTAGTGAGGTTGGACACTGCTGTCAGATAAGACAGCCTGACACACAGTCAGTGTTCCAGTTCATCCTTAAAGGTGCTCAGGGGGGTTGAGGTCAAGACTCTGTGCAGGCCACTTGAGTTCTTCCACAAGAACTCTGGCAAACCATATTGTTATGGACCTTGATTTGTGCACAAGGGGCATTGTTGTGCTAGAACGTGTTTGGGCTAGGCTCCTTAGTTCCAGTAAAGGGGAATCCTTAATGCTATTGCTTAAAAAGGCATCATGTCGTGTGGGTGTGATGGTCAGGTGTCCACATACTTTTGGCAATATTGTTATAATGTGACAAACCTAAACAAACCAGCTTTCACTGAGGTGACTCACATGAAAGCATGTCTAAAGCATGGGCATTTTCTTATTCTTCTTTTAGACATATTTTTGAATATTGAGCTTGAACTTAATGGCCACTCTGGTACTTTCTTTAACATGGAATGATTCAGCAAGGGAAGTCTGCCTAAATGCAAAAGACACTATTTACAGGCACTAAATAATATTCCTCCTAAGATTGTTTTGCATGCCTAATAAAAAATGAATATTCCACAGATATTCCCATTTACTTGCATACATGTCTACCCTAGCCTTGCAAACTGTTTGGTTTGTGTACAATGAACAGAACTGTCCATAAAAAGACTAATTGAGAACCTCAATTGAGATGCATATTCGGAATGCTCTGTTCAAAGAATGCTCATAAAATCAGATGAATATTGGCATATTCCACACGTCTTAACTAGAAAATTCTAAATTCAGAATAAAGCCAGATTCAGAATATCCAAATGGAATAAGTTGGTTTCATGACCCATGTCAAATTCCACTGTTTTAGAGTGTTCAAAATTATATACCCAAATCAACAAAGAAATGGCCTAAAAAAAGAAGATCACTGGATGGCCCAGCCAGAGCCCAGACATGAATCCAGTTAAAAATTTGTGAGGTTGCCTGAAGAGAGATGCCCTCATCTTTTGCAAGGTCCAGAAAGTTTTTGACGGGGAGGCCAAAGAGCTTCCATACACCAGACCTTAAAGAGCACCCCCAAATAAACCTTTAATCATAAGATCAAACTCATATGGGTTCCTGTATCCATTAATTTACCAGCCAGATCACTTCTCCAGGACGTTCTGTAGAAGCAAACATAGTTGGGATGAGGAAGTACCTAAGGCTACATCTCCATGTATAAAAAAAATGCATAACTGAACTTGCAAAACTTGAAGATCTCAAAGTGTCACATTGTGTAAAGCCACTTGAATTGGTAACACATATGTTGGCACAATCTCAGATAGACATTAAAAAAACACTCAAGTGTCATTCCCATGTATGGAACTTGCTGCTGCTGTTTTAGCTGTTAGAGTTGAATAAGTGCTGAGAAAGGAGTTGGAGATAAATCCTTCAACCTTCTGGTCTGACACCCAGTCTGAACTTTGCAGACAAACCCAGTAGATTTCATACATTTGTGCCCAACAAAATCACTGTATTAAAAGAAAGTACGGTCACAGTGTAGTTATATTGGAGCAAAGTTTAATTCAGCTGTTATGGTGGCAAGAGAGGCTAGTGATAATGCGTCTATGAAATCTTGAAATGCATCCATTAACAAATGTTTCTATGGAAAACTGAAAAAGAATAGATTCAGGAGCCTGTAAAACGAAACACCACAGTGTACAATGCTGTCAACCCTAAGAACAGAAATCCAACAAGCCAGCTACTTAATTGCTTTTCAGTTTGGATCAAGTGTAATAAGGCAGTGTTGTGGTACTTAAATGGAACAAGCAAACTTCAGTCACTTTATAGAAATAGAACTAGTTTTAGTCTCAACACATTTATGCAGGGCGGCACGGTGGCTGAGTGGTTAGCACTGTCGCCTCACAGCGAGAAGGTCCTGGGTTCGAGCCCTGGGTTTG
>JAQMCW010000037.1:14371467-14387903 GCA_030068335.1 Chrysichthys cranchii | reverse complement strand
TATCACTGTGTGTGTCTCCTATATGGTATATTTAACTGTAATGTTTTATCGTAACAACGAACGATTTATACAGGAAATTCATGAAGATTAACAAGGTTGCCCAAACTTTTGCATCCCACTGTATACCCACACCAAAAGATGAGGTGGTGCACTCTGGCTCATAAGCATTTCCTTTCCTTCTCCATACTCTTTCCGTCCCATCATTCTGATACGAGGTACATGCGATACAATGCAATCAAACTTAGCATGAGTACATCCTTAATCTGGTTTTTCTAGTTTTAAAGCTTACCATTATCAGTGGTTTATGTCGTGTAGTAAACTCTTTGTATTTACCCTGGCAAAGGTCTCTCTTGATTGTTGACTTTGACACAAATACGGCTAGGGACAATGGTAGCGCCGAGGTTATGATGTTGGACTACTGATTGGAAGGTTGTGAGTTTAAATCCCAGCACCACCAAGCTGCCACTGCTGGGCCCTTGGGCGAGGCCCTTAACCTTCAACTGCTCAGTTGTACAAAAGAGATAATAGTAATATTATTATTATAATAGATAGTAAGTCACTCTGGATAAGGGTGTCTGCCAAATGACACTAATGTAATGTAATGTAACATCCTGGAGGGTGTTGATCTTGTCAAGGGTTTTTCTTTACCAGGGAATTTTTTTTTCCCATGGTCTTTTGGGCCTGTTTGGTGTTCCTGAGCTCAGCTTTTGATTTTTTTCAGGCTAATGATGCCTTGTTTCACTGGCAGGAACAGCTCTTTTGACTTCATATTGAGAACTGCAACAGATTTTTTATGCAAATGCCCCTTAAATCAATTCTAGACCTTTTATCTACTTATGTATTTATTTCTTTTTTTATTTTTGGAAAGCTTTCCAGTGTTATTCTAATGAATGTTTTATAACCTTGCATCACTCCTGTCAGTGTGTCTGATCAGGAGAGAAAGATAAAAATGCATTATTGTGTCATCACTGTCATGGTAGCACTGGACATTTCTCCAGCTTTGGAAGGTTCACAGCATTATAGCTTCTCTGGAAATCTCTGTCACACACACTCACCGAAATACGCATGCCTGTGGGTTATAAACCCGACTACATTGCTCTCTGTTTGCAGCATATACTATACATATACTATACATGCAGTCTCTCCCTCCTTGTTATGGTGTATGTCATAATAGCAGTATGAATGGTGTGTGATTACAGGCTTTTGTGTATCGTTATGAGAGCATAAGCACTAGCTATAATTGGCTAGAAACAAAACATATATTTTAAATGAAATTAGAGGGCTATTTTTATTCAGTAATGGTGGAAATGCTGGTCTCTAACAGACATTCCTCTGATATAACTCTGTATATTCTATAAAATTTAATTTCATTTTGTGATCCCTCACAATAACCATAATGGAAATTGCATTCAAACAATTTGGTTCTTTTAAGCTTAGGATCCAATTGTTATACACATGCATTTGTTGCATGTTTGTTTATCCTTCTCTTCACATATTAATTTACTGAGTTAATTATTGAAGACCACATCTGCTGGGGGAGCCTGCTGTCACCACACACATTAGCAGGATATTTAAAACCCATTTCCCTTCAGCTGTGAAATGCTTTAATTTATCATGGCTTTTGATGTTCTTTTAATTTCAGTGCTTTTTCATTTTGCTTATTTTAATGGCACTTCCCTCCCTTTTCTGCTTCTCTTTCTCCCACCCTGCTGGATTAGTGTCAAGACTTTGTCTTTTATGCTGTCTGTCATTGCACATCTGTTTTCTTATGAAAATGAAAATAAAAAAAAAACAGAGCTTGTTGCTTCTGTGCATCTCTGATCTCAGGAAATGTCTGGTATTATAACTGACTCTCACTGTCAGTATCTAAGCCTGCCTTATCTGGTCATCTGTCCATTTATGTACCGTTGATACTGATCTGGGATATTTAATGCATCACTGATTTTGCTATGCTTTCATTATAATAGCTCTCTATTGTATCGCTAATCTCTTTCTCGCTGTCTCTCGCTCTCTCTCGCTCACACACACACACACACACACACACACACACACACACACACATATGCACACACCATTTTGTCCTCTTCCATACTTTTTCACCAGTCTCTATTTTTGTAAAGAGGAATTAGCAGCAGCACTTCTAAACCTATTTGTGCTGTTTGTTTACATAGGGTATACATGCAGATGGCCCGTCACATTCTAAGAGTTACAGTTCCTCCTCCAAACAGATGAAACAGTCTCATAAACTATTTGTTTTTCAACATGTTGCTTATACTAAATTGTGGTTAGACTTCAAGCTCATTAAATGCTTGATTTCCCATTGCTTAAAATGACCGTGGGCCCATTTTCAACTATATAAAGTTCTGAAAATGATTGTGTTTTCTGAACTATAATATGCTTTTTTTTTTTTTTTTTTCAAATGGAAATAAAATTCTAGCACATTAAAGTTTGGTTACCTTCAAAAGTTAGCGGGGGGAAAAAAACCCGATAATTTTGTTGAAATTTATTTGCGGTTTCTTAAAATAGAGAGGTCAAAGTTTGTTAGTTTGCTAGAAATGATTCACAGCAATATCCCAGACTTCCATACATAAAGTCAGAGGAAAATGAGTATTCATGGATATTCCTAACCCTAACCCTGTTCATATATCCCCTTTAAATTTGCTTATAATTTTGTACTTATAAATATAAACAAAAAGAATGAATTTGAAAGGATAATCAAAAATATATTTAAAAAGCAATATTGATAAGGGGGGAAAGGTTTTTGGACACCACAAATGACCAAATGTTAGTACTTTTCTGGAAACTCTCCGCTGGAAAGTACATTTTCCAGACATCTGCTGTAGTAAATAATTAACTGTTTGAAGTGTCAATTCTCCAAGGTACTGAGGGTCCCTCTAATTGATTGAAAAATGGTAACAGCCATCATAAATTAATGATAAGATCTAAATCAGAAGATTGGCAAGGCCATGCAAGACCTTTGGTTACTTTGGCTACATGTTTGTGGTAATTGTCTTGTTGAAACCTCCATCTTCTCCATATATTCAGTTTCTTTGCCAGTTAGATTAAATTCTTTTTTTAATATATCCCCAGAACTTTGCTCCAGTCATGTTTTCTTCAATAATCTGTATTGTCCCATTATCATTTGCCAAGAAGCAGCCCTAAATCCTAATGCTCCTACCTCCATACTTCACTGTGGGTTTGGTGTTCTTGAGATTGTATAAACAACCCCTCTATCTCCAAAAATGGCAAGCTATTTAGCCAAATAGCTAAATAGCTTGCCATTTTTTTGCAAAAAATCATTTGCCAAAAAGTTGCATTTTGTTTTGTTTTTTTTGACCACAGTACATTGATCCAACAAGATCTCTGAATCTTTGTGCTCCTTTATAAGCAGAGGAGTTGGGAATGGAGAGGAGTATGGTGCAGTATACTGCTCACTCTTTACAGTGTAGTAGCTAATCCTGCTGCTTTCAGGTCATCCTGCAGCTCTTTCTGAGCAAGTGCTGGCTTCTGTCTTACTTTTATCAGTTACTTTTATCTGAGAGTGCATAGCATACTTGTCTGTGAATAATTAGTTGTGGTTTAATGAATGTTTCACCTGCATAGTATCAAGCCAATTGTTTCGACCATTGATATTTAAAGTCTTTGCTATAGCTCCATGGCGTTTTCTACTCAGATGTTGTTTAATGATGTTGTCCCGGATAAGTGCAGGAAGCTCCTTCACTTTCATCATGATTGCCTTTTGTTGTATGAAATCTTCCCGACCAGTGAAAGGGCTTTTGATAATGACCCCAGGTGTGAGAGAAAATTTATGGCGCATTTATAAAAGACCATATGGGTAAAAAAAAAAAATTTAAAGTTGAAGAAAAAGTCTAAAAAGTTGATATATGCACAGGAAATACATTAAATAACAAAAACAAAAAGTATTTGAATACCAGTGGATTATCGTATATACCTACACTGAAATTTCCATTCGGAACACCTGTACATTCATGCAGCTATCTAATGAGCCAACCATGTGGGTGCAGCACAGTGCAATCAGTGCAGATACAATGCAAGAGCTTCAGTTAATGTTCATATCAAACATCAGAATGAGAAAAAGTGTGATCTCTGTGACTTAAACCATGGCGTGGATGTTTGGACCAGATGGGCTAGTTTTCTGAGTATTTCAGAATCTGCTGATCTCCTGTGAATTACACACAAAGCAGTCTTTTTACACAGAATGGTGCCAGGAAGGATATAATAACTGAAATAATAACTCTTACCAACTGTGGTGAGCAGAAAAGCATCTCAGCATGCACAAAACATTGACCTTAAGATGAACGGGCCACAACAGCTGAAAACCATATCCACTCCAGAGCTCCTCTCCTGTCAACCAGCAACAGAAATCTGAGTGGCAGGAGGTAGTACTTACTATCTACCATGTTTTGTGTCTTTAGGCAAAACAAGAAGAGGTAGATAAAAAGAAATCCTAACAATTACAGCAGGTTTTCAGTGCTTTTGTTGCTTGGACCCCTAAATGTTAACTAACTAACATTTTAAAAAAATCTTAAGGTCGTTTTCAACTCAACGACAATAAAAATTGGTAACTGTGTCTGTAAATGAGTTTGACTAATTAAAGGTGGCTAAAACATGTGACAATGCAATGTCATAAAGTACACAGCCTTTTATTGAGGAAAAACATGCAGAAAAGATCGGTAGACAAGTCAGGCAGGGGTCAATACTGCCCTACAAAGGCAGAACGCCATAACATCAAGTTACATAACAAACAAGTTAAGGTCTTTGGCCTTTGTAGGGCAGAATATAGGGATCAGATATGCAAAGCAGCGAACAGAAAACAAAATGAGAAATGATTTTGAGGTCAAAAACACATTCCAAACAATAAAAAACAGTGCATGGACATGCACAATTGAAAATGGCAAAACCTCACAAATATTATAGGTGAGTAAGATGGCATATAGCACAGTATACACTGAACTTAATGAAGATGTAACAGTGAATATAACAGAATGGATGTGGATGTGGAGTTGTGGTGGCTCATGAATCAGTGGTGGATTTGAAATGGATTCAGACCTGACACAATCACAATTACTAGCCAGCACACACTATTTCTACCCTAATGCTGGATAAAATCACATTAAGCTGTACTCTTCTTTAGTCATTTTTTCCTCAACACTTTATATCTCACAGGCCTTGACCAAAGCACATAAACTGGTCTGTATTTCCATAAATTTTTTGTCCTTCTTCCTTCATCTCGCCAGAACTCCACTGAAAACTTTGTTCATTTTTTTTCATATACCGGTATTCATTCCTTATATAAAACCATTCTAATGAAGTTTTGGTCTGAACAATTATTTGATTTTTTTTCATGGTGTGAGTGTTTTACTTGGTTTAATATTAAGCCAGATTGCACATTGTTTAATGAATTAATTAGCAACTCTTCAGTTGGAGCATTTCACCTTTTAAACTTTTTTCATTATTGCAGCACGTGTCATCTTGGAAAACTTATTCCAAAGTCACATAAAAAATGAAACGTAAAAATTAATGAAATTGAATTAGCTTTTTTATAAAAGGTGCCAGAATTATGTCATTAATTAAGTTAATTGGGTTCTCCTCATTTTCGATTCTGCGACATTGTTTATTTGCCTTTTCAGGTAATTAGAGAACTCAAGGATGTTGAATAGACATCTGCTTGAAGTGTCTGTTTTTGTTTTAAAGGAAACTCTGTCTCTCTCTCTCTCTCTCTCTCTCTCTCTCTCTCTCTCTCTCTCTCTTTCTCTTCCCCCTCTCTTTTTCATGTTTTCTTTCACTCTTGTAAGGCCACAGATCCAGATGCTGGGCCGAATGGTCAGGTGCGCTACCGGCTCCTCACCCATGCGTCCCTATTCAGCATTAATGCCAATGGCAGCATATTCACAGCTGTTCCTCTGGATCGGGAAACTCAGAGTCAGTATGAGGTGATGGTGGAAGCTTCAGACGGGGCAGTGGACCCTCGACGCACAGTCCTCACACTGCTGGTGCGAGTGTCAGACATCAATGATAACAGCCCTGTCTTTTCCCAGCCATTTTACATTGTCAATGTACCTGAGAACACTCCAGCCGGAACCGTCATCCTGCACCTTAATGTAAGTTTGTACAGTTTTTCTCAATTAAACCTCTCTGGGCTTCACTGGTTTTATGAGAGATCCCTGGATTTGGTCTTGGTTCCTCTGTTGAGTGACTGTGTAGATTTCCTCTTAAAGGATTACATAAAACCTAGAATACCCAGCTGCTCTGCACTGTTCCCGTTGTCTTCTGTATCCATTCTGTACTCAGTGACTTTCTATTGAAGTATTATACTGTTCCGGGTATCATGTATTTTACATTCTCTAGCTTGGTTAAATATCCTAGTAAATTTCTTCTTTTTGCCTTTTCTATTTGTATTAATACTTCGAATGCTTTATAAATTCTCCTCCCTCTCGCCTTGAAGAAGTGTTTTGCTTAAGCGCTGTCTTTAACATCAAAGCCTCTGAGAAATTGGTCCTGTACTCATCCCTGGCTCCTGGGCTTTTTAGCACCACTCTCAGAGGAAAAGCTTTAAACACACTAAGCTGTAGAGCTCACTGCTCAAGTGTCTGTATTAAGTCCTAATTCACAAATTGGTCTGGGCACATTATTTCCATAGGGGATTCATTTTCCATTTAACAAATATTTGTGATACAGTTGACAGGCTCAGTGGAGAAAACGAGAGTCTGTCTTGCAGAAAAGGCCTCATGGAATTTGTGAAAATATCTCTTCATGTCTGCTCTCAGGAGCACCGTGGGGATTTTGACAAGCTAAAGTAAAAAGAATGCAATTACCATCAAATTACCAAGTTGCATTTTTTTAGTATTTGAGGATAGAGAAAGATGAAAATATAGATGGAGTAAAAGAGTGAACGAGATGTGGAGGAACAGTACAGGTGAGTGGCAGAGTGAGATGAAGGTGATGGTGACACTTTTTTTTTTTTTTTTATCTTGGTAAAGCTGTCAGCTCCATGCCCCTCCTACACAGGCTAGTCAGAGCATTCTGAGCTCTAGTGACAGACTCTGATCTGGGCCAAATGAAGCGCTCACGCCTTTATGTGTTGCTGCTCACTGGGGCTTTGGGGTTCTGTTATTTATATATTTCAGAAAATCTCAGTGTAGAATGTAATTCCCTCTGCCTCCCACATCAAAGGGTGTATCTTGAATGGTTCCTACACCCACCAAGAGACATGCCATTCACTGAGATCCTGAACTACTGGTCTTCTGCCAGTTTTCTAATCAAGCTTGGGTTCTGAGCCAGGCACACTCAGTACTATTGAAATAAATAGTTTCATTGTCCAGAATACACAGCTGTAGATAAAAAAAAAATATATGTAAAAAGATAGGAAAACATACATTTCCACCAACATTTCAACCACGTTTCCAATGGTGGATTTTTATTCATATGGCTATTTTTAACTGCACTGGTCAGTAGGCAGTAATACAGAAAAAAAGCATTTTTAACACCAAAATTTTTCAATTAGACACTTTGTTGTAGATATATTTAATATTTTTGGGTGGAAATCCTCATTCACTTGTTCTGTTTCACCTGAAAACTGAAAAGACATAAAGAAATTTCAGCTAAATGTTTCGGTGACATCACTAATAAATATAATAAATTGCTTTTAAACACATAATTGTCTAGCTATAGATTTTATTTCACATTAATGAAACAAAACATTCTCCAGTACTGTGACAGAAAGTGAAGAAAGAGATTGGGGGAAGGAGGCGCAGTTTCTATCAAGTGTTTCCTAAAGGCCCATTTAGGGCGATCTATTAGCAGAAATGGAATAGAACATTTATAATTGTTTTCATTAGTGTATAATTACCTGCAACTACAAATCTTTGTGTTTTTGTAAGCTTAGAATGAGCCCTTTATAGCTACATAGGGCATAGTCACATGCCGATCTGCCGTTTAATTGTGGAGAAAAAGTCTGCTCTTTTGACCTTTTCTGGTGATGATAGTGTTGTGCTGAAGTGTGCTAACCCTTCTGCCACTCTGGGGTGATTTCCATATTTTCATCTCTTTTCCCTGCACAATGATGTGTCAGAGGAGAGAGTGCTGCTGAATGGGTGGCATTTATTCCAGTCAGTTTTACTTCCACAGACAAAATCAAACGAAAATTATGCATGCTAGCAGACTGAAAAAAGGAAGAGACACCATCTCTTGGTGGCTCACACATCCTCACCCCCAACTATAACTACAATCCCACCACCAACTATAATACCCAGTGTGCCTAATCATTAACCTTTTACTCTCTTACAGTACCATTTTACCTAATCATTGATTGTCACTGGATATTGGGCAATGTAATGTTTTATAGGGATGATAATGCAGTGGACCCTCGGCTCACGAATGAGTCTGATGGAGAACAAATCAATGTACGAACTAAATTCCTGAACAGATTTTGTACCAACCTCGACTGACATACAGACAGACAGCCCACACTCTGGGGCACAAATGTTCAGTTCCGGTCAAGCACTCGTGGTGTGAGCGTGTTCATCACATTTTTTCATTGTGTTTCTCTGCATTTTTGTACTGTAATCCTTTATTGTGGGTCCCAAGAAAGTGAAAAGTGGAAATAGTAGTGAGAGTAAGAAGTCTAAGCATATAACAGTTGAAATAAAGAAAGAAATAATTGCAAAACATGAGAACCTCCACCACCGTCCACCTAGGCCAGCAGCTATGTATCCACCGCAAAGGTAACGTGCATTAAAATAATCTGTTTATTTAATTTAGTTATACAGTGGTGCCTTGACTTACGAGTTTAATTCGTTTTGTGACGGAGCTTGTAACTCAAATTACTCGTATGTCAAATCAATTTGCCCCCTTGAAATGAATTGAAATGCCCTCGATCTGTTCCGGACACACATCGCAACTTTTTTCTGGGTGTTTCTTTTGAATAAAGTCTGAAAGTAAGAAAATTATTTTAATGCCCTTGGCTGGCATTATAGCCTTTATTGACTCCTTCTGCTTCAGTATGGTGCAGATCGTAGAAGTGCTACGCTCATACTGCTTCACCAAGTCGACTACACGCACACCTTGGTCATGTTTTTCGATAATTTCTTTCTTTAATTCAATGCACATCATCCGCTTCTTCTTCTCAGCACTGTCCTTCGCACTCACTTTCTTCAGACCCATGGTTGCAAAAATGAAGTTTTGCAAAATAACTGCAAGCACAAATGCGAGCACAACACTGATGCTTCCACTGTAAGCTAACCGCTTAAAGTGCACGAGTGAGCCATGGGATGCTGGGCGGATGTTGATGCATTTACTGTGGTGTTCGCTGCGCCAACTAGTGGTGGGGTATCTGACGCTGTCTTGTAACCCGAATTTTAGCTCTCAACTTAAAGCAAAAAAATCGGCCGAGAGATGGCTCGTATCTCGAAAAACTTGTTAGTTGGGACACTCGTAAGTTAAGTTACCACTGTATTTTTCTATAATTAAGGTTATTTTAATTTTATGTTTTGTTGCCACACATAAACCTATAATACACTTTAAAAACATGTTTTAAGGGCTGAAACACATTAATTGTATTTACATTAATTTCAATAAGAAAAATTGATTCGGATCACGAACAAATCGGTTTGCCAACAGAGTCTCAGAACAAATTAAGTTTGTGAGTCGAGGTCCCACCGTATTGTTATATCTTACAAGCGTAGTGTCTGCTGTCCTGTGACTGTTCTTAATGACATCTGAGTCATAGAGTTTTGTTGACATAAGGTCATGTTGCATGCTGATGGATTGAACATAATGAGAGCTGAATTTGTATTTTAATATATGTCTAGCATGTCAGTATGACATCACGGTGATGACACATGACATGTCAAATAACAAAACTTGCTTTAATTTAGAGTCTGTGAGAATGTGGATAGCTCTGTTGTTACAATGTATGATATTGTCATTCATTTATGTAAGTTGTAGGGAAATGATTATGTGAGTTTCATGTAGCTCTCATCATCATCATCAGGTCCTGTACGTGCCGTACAGCACATAGGGTGCCAAGCAGCCCCCACGGGGCTCGGTTGACATTTCCGTAGCTAAGCGCATTCTACAGGGTGAGGTTGCCAGCCCCATGCCCAACCCTCCCCTAACTCGGGACTCGGGTTCATGCTCTCACACACGCACACATCCACTTCTATGGGCAATTTAGGGTAGCCAATCCGCCTAACGCGCATGTCTTTGGACAGTTCCTCCTGTGAACCTTAAGTGCCCTTAAACAAAGTTGTTGGTTTTGTTTCTAATTGTCTGTATCTGGAACAAAATTACACTACATAAAACACTACTCATCAATTTACCCTACCACTTATTAATTTCTTTTTATTATCTTACTGTTCACGACTAAACTAAAAATCTCTCTCTCTCTCTCTCTCTCTCTCTCTCTGTCTCTCTCTGTCTCTCTCTCGCTGTCTTTCCTCCAGGCTACAGATGAAGATCTGATCTCTAATATAACATACAGGATAAGGACAGAAGCAGCACGGCAGCTCTTTGCAGTGGACAGGATCTCTGGAGCTCTGTCAGTGCTGCAATCTTTGGACTTTGAGGCTCTGGGTCGAGATGGTGCTAACTACACATTCCAGGTGGAGGCACTGGATTATGAAGGTGTCCTGCCCCCTGGAATAGCGACAGTTACAGTCAGGATTACGGTAAGACAGCTGGCAGTACTGAATTATGATGCAAACACCCAACCTCCTTCATTGGTTCCTAAACAACTATGAGAATTTAAATCTTTAAATTCATCACTGGCCATTTTAGCTGTAAACAGTTGGCAATGTGGTTTTACTACAGTTGCTGACTCAAAACCTTTATGCTTCAGTCCCTACAGACATGACTCAAAAACACAAGTTTTTTTCAGCACTTAACTATTCAACATTTCTAAATCTGAGTGTTATAATGACTTTTATTTCATCTTGTCGCAAAATTATTTGATCATAATTCCTGTAACATACATAAACGTGATCTTTAAAAATGATTGTATACTGGATTTGACTGCATGACAAGCAGCAAAGACAATGTTTTGTATCATTGTTGGGCTTCCAGCATTTTATTCTTGATTCATTTTTGGTAACCACTTCATTCTGTCAGGATCACAGGTTCCATCACTTCCAACAAATTTGTTCTCAGATTTTAATTAGCTGGAAAAGTTACAGTTATAGCTATAGACAGTAGAGAGGTACATCACTGTCAGTCAAAGAGCCCTGTGTTGCACTGGGTCTTTGTCAGTATGAATCTGTTTTCTACTTGGCTGACAGCAATGTGTGTGACTGATATGTCTCTTTGCAAGTTACAGCGGTGGTGCGGCTATTTCGGTCTTAAATGACTTATTAGCTTTTGGACTGCAATTATCCACATATTTGGGGAAGGAAAGTGTCCAATGTTTATGAAGATTAGCCATAGGATCTAAACAGACTGATCTGTGTGTGTGTGTGTGCGCGTGCGTGCGTGCATGTTTTAATACCATCATGACTTATCCACCAAAGGAGGATAAGATCTAACAATTTTGGCCTTGTGAGGACATTTGAATAATTCTCGCGATGAAAGAGTTTGTTTATGTATTTATTTGTTTGTTTATTTATTTATTTAAAAATGAGCCAAATAGTTTTGTCCATCCCCACAATGTGATATGAGTCTGTTATTTTTACCTTGTGGGGACATTTTTCTCTGTCTCCACAAGGGAAAACTCAGTTTGTAAAAAAAATCTGTAAAAGCAATAAAAAAACCCTGAAATAGCCGAAAGTCTTTTAATTTGTTTGGTTACTTATGGTTAAGGTTAGGGTTGAGTAAGGGTTAGGCTTGTCATAGTTAGGGTTAGGGTTATGCCTAAAGAAATGAATGGGAGGCCCCTAGAAAGACATAAATACAAACGTGTGTGTGTGTGTGTGTGTGTGTGTGTGTGTGTGTGTTAGTTACTGAGGCAAGTAATTCACGGGTTGCCTTGTATCTTAAACATCTGACATTGATGGATCTTGCCGTTTGTGCTAAGGCTAGATTCTTTTAAATATGCAAGAATATGTGCTTATTTAGAATATGTATGGAGTTGGTAGTATATGTGTGATACATAAATCCATTATCTCTTCACAAAAAAAAATTACCAAGATTAAACTGTGAACTCATTAGATATTTCTGCTTTACGCTTTACTGCATTGTTAAAACTGACACTTTATTATAGATGTGGGTTAGAAGCCAGTCAAATGGATTCACAAGGAAGCTTTCACGTCCTGGTTTAACCTGCTGTGCTTTTGAGTTCTTTGTACTTCGCTTCTCATGTGGGTTTTAGGTTTGCTGTTCTTCCCTGAAAGCCTTGTGGTGATGGATCACATTGGCTGTTTTCTTGTGGCACAGAATTACATTCTAAAAGTTTCCCATGTTCCTCTGGTTTTTGGTATGGCAAACAACGAAGGAGTCTTTGTTCTGCTACAAACAAGAATGAATCCTATGCTATCTGACACTTTCTTTCAGCTATGACTCAAATCGCAAGACTTTTGGGGAAAGATCTTGTATCAGAATCTGTTATTAAAGGAATCCAATTAAATTCTCCCTTGCCAAACTGTGCCAAGTGTTAGATTTACTGAAGGAGAGGTAGGCTAGAGGAAAAAAAAATTGAGATTGAATCCTCAGTTGAAGTATTTCAGTAATATACGGGGTGAGTCATATGATATTTGGGACTGCTCCAAAGTTCTTTTTTTTGCTGGAGGGAGAAAAACTTTATTCCATCATCCTTTCTCTTTTTCATATGATTTTTCTTTTTGTCAGATTTTTTTCTGTGAACCATCTGAAATACCTTTCTTATATTCAGGACTGCAGTGAGAATATATATGTACATGGTCCAGTCTTTCATTGGGTGTTTAGTATTAATTAGCATTTCCGAATTAGACCTTTGACTAGCATAGTTTCTCACCATCCTAAAAACACTCTGGCTATGTACACATTCCAGTGTCTCTGTCTATAGTGTCAATATTCACAGTGAGGGACATATTGATGCACTTTGCCCAGGTGCTGGAGAGGTGATAAAGAGCTGCTCATGTGTATATGTATCACACATTTGGATAGTTTGCTTATCAAATCTGTTTTGCCTTTTGTTTTAATGCTATCCCTTTCTTTGTATGGACCAGATTACTTCTATAAAGTAAGATAGATAAGATGAGATAAGAAACAAACGTTTTAATAATCCTTAACGGGTACGTTATAGTGTTGCATTGATTAAAATGTACCAACATGATATTTATGCACAAGATATAAATGTAGAATACAAAATTAAATATATTATAACAGAGAACTATCCATGTGCAAAAAAATCACAACCAAGTCTCACAGGGGGAAAAAATGCATGCAACTTATCTGCAACCTCTATACAGTAAATATGCACTTTCTGGCAGAGGCATGTTGCAGAACCAGAGAGCATACATTGAACCTCTTACACTATACTCAGGCTTGCAATGTAATGTGGTACAGTAATGCCATCATTTTCATACATACATCTATCATCTATACCTCTTTTCCATGAGGGTCATGGTGAAGCTGGAGCCAATCCCAGCTGACTTCTGGCGAGAAGTGGGGTACACTTTGGGTAGGTCGCCTATTTAACACAGGGCTAACAACGAGACAAACAATCATTCACATTCGCATTCACACCTATGGGCAATTTTGAGTAACCAGTTAATCTAATCTGCATGTCTTTGGACTAAGGGAGGAAACCAGAGAACCTGGAGAAAGTCCACATAGGTAATGGAAGAACATACAGACTTTAGACAGAAAGGCCTCAGTGAGGTTTGACCCAGAACCTTCTTGCTGTGAGGTTACAGTGCTGACCAGTGCACCACTGTGCTACCCACGGGTATTTAAGAAATGTGAAAGTCCCTGTATTTGCCACACATTATTGTTCATTATGCATTAGTAATCTTTGAATTAGGTGAATCTAATTGTCAATCAGGTTCTTGAAACTAAAGGATAGCACTGTCCTTCAAATAATTACCTCTCCATTCATCTTCATGTCTCACTTAGGATGTATAATACTCTTACAAATATTATCTTCCAATTATAGGATATTATATTTCTCCACAAGTTTAAAAGTAGACTTTGTGTTGTAAGATGATTGTCTGAACTCTGTGTGTGTGTGTGTGTGTTTCAGGATGTGAATGATTTTACTCCGGTCTTCACTCGACCACTTTATAAAGGAATGGTGGCTCCTAACGCTGAGAAGGGAACATTAATCACAACAGTGCTTGCAACTGATCAAGACCCTCCCGTAAGTAACCACATGTATCAGTAACAGAGGTTTCAGAATTACAGAAAAATGTTCACCCTAACATCTGGAGATCACAAGTTAGATTCTTGATATTGCCACATGGGCAACTATGAGATAGAAAAAAAGAGGGTGGATAGCGCTTTCTTTTGAGTGTGCTACACTGCCTATGATGTAGCATGAGCGGCAGTTTGAAAAGATGTGCTTAGTTAACTTCATGTGTCCCCAAATCAGTGAGGAGGAGGGGGTTATTACAGCTTCAGATTTAATACTTGGTTAAAGAACAAAAGCGAAAATCTATATAATGTAAAATCTATATAATATAAAATAAATAACCAGTAGCACCATTCTTTAAACTTTACAGATATGTATACAAGAATTATGGTAAATAGCAGTGAATAATGTCGTAAGATAATGTAATATTATGGCTGCAAATGTACGGTCTGCAAAAACCGATCACATGGTCATGACATGATTTGCCATTTAACTGGTTTCTTACACAATGTGATCTTTGCAGGCAGAAACCATGGGCAATAATAATCTAAACTAGAATGCATTTCCGCAGAGAAAATGCGAAGTGTGCTTGCCCAAAGTCACCGTGTGCCATTGAGTCAGACTGTAAGAGAAACCTCAAATGTGTAAACTTGCCAAGCCTTTATTATTGTCTGTGTTCATTTCCCGGTTTTGACCCTTATGGCCAGTCACTCGGTAAGACAGGTCACGTCGCAATCGCCTTTCTAGTGAACAATCCAATCCTCTCTCCCTAAGTAGTGCGTATGTTCACTTCCCGGTTTTGACCCTTTTGGCCAGTCACTCGGAAAGACAGGTCACGTCTCAATCGCCTTTCTAGTGAACAAGCAACTCCTCTCTCCCTAAATAGTGCGCATGTAGGGAGTACGGAGCGATTTGGAACGCTGCAGTTTTTGAAGGCTATAGTGTTTGTTTTAAACAACACGGAGCGCATTTCGGCTCCGAGCTGAACGTACATCCAGATTAAAGTGACTTTATGAATCCGAGGACCAACGATCAAGACTCAGAAACCTGTTAAGTCCAAAACGGCAGTGCAGCTCGCTTACCTGAACCGAAATAATGTCATGAAAGCCGCTCCCACGGCTGTGTGTGTTCTTGCCTCCTTCCCATAATCGCGTTGTAGTCCTTAATGTAACAACACAAAGCTCAACAGCTGTGTGGCTAAAATGAGCCTACACGAATGTAAACTACAGAAAGACAGGCCGGTTAACTCCACTAAATGTCCCTTAAAAACATACAGTGGCGCCCACCAGCCGTGTGTGTGTGTGTGTGTATAAACGCGCACATTCTCTCCCCCCCACTTACCTGGTTCATATCAACTAACCCAGTACACAATACCACAACAATAATGTAAAGACACACACTCAACACCACAGTTGTATAAAAATAGTTTCAAAGTTTATATTTGTTCAAAAATACAGCACAAACTGCAAACAAAAATGGCGGCAAGCTCGCCCGTCTGGTCGGCGTTTGGATAAGCCTTAAGCACTGCCCCAGTCCCACAGCTGATTGGCCGGCGAGGCCGCCAGGCAGCATTCTCCGGCGAATCAGGACTCGTCAAGCGTAGCCTCAGCGCCGAGACAGGGAAAACGGCTCCTCAAGGTCATAGAACCGGCCGGATTTTTCCAGGAAGTTCACGGAAAACCGAGAATATCGGACGAACGACAAGGAATTTCGAAATCATTTGAACAACCCGTCATCACCGGATCGGCACGGACGTATCCGAGTTGGAACAGTGTCTCTAGATCAAAAGCCCTAGGAGGAGTAGGGGGCCGTTTGAACGAAGCAGAATAATAATAAAACTTAAGAAGAAGAATAGTGTGCTTTGCATAGCAAGCACACTAATAAACACATTTCTCACATTTTGCTAATACGGTGAACCCCCGCCTACCGTGGGGGTTACGTTCTGGCGCCCCCTCACGAAAGGTGAAATCTGCGAAGTTGCGATGTTACATTAATTTTATTATTTATATATATTTTAAGGCTTAATAAACCCTTCCAACTCTCTTATTAACTTTTCCCACACTCTTATAAACACTTCCCACGCTCTTAAACACTTTCTACACTCTTAAACCTACGTCATTTTAACAACATATAAAATCCTATAAGGGCACTGACCAGA
>JAQMCW010000037.1:14315550-14329578 GCA_030068335.1 Chrysichthys cranchii | reverse complement strand
GCCCATCCCAAGCCAGTACTGATCAACATCCCTCCCCTCCTGTGACCCATGGTTTGTAGGTGTATTCAGAGCCAGTGGGCAACGGACTTTCAAAATAATACTACTACTAATATTAAAAACTGCGTTAATTCACGATAAAATAATTGTTGGCGTTAATAAAGTACTGCATTAACGCGATAATAACGCGATAACTTGCCCAGCACTAATATATATATATATATATATGTGTGTATATGTGTATATGTAAAAAAAAAAGTACATGTATACACATTTCAACAGTGGTTATCTCTGCCCATTTTTTTTTACATCCAAATTGAATTATGGCATCAGTGTGTAGTGACGAATCTCGATGACATTCTGCTAGGACATTGGAAAGGACGAGGAGGTGCTATTGAATTCCCTCCATGTTACCCTGACTTAACACCTCTCGACTTCTACCTGTGAGAAGCCTAAAGGATGTGGTATACTTTAGTAAACCTGTTACACTTGCTGTACTACAGGAAGAAATTGAAATGTCATGCAGAGCAATTCCTGTGGACACTTGTTATTGTTAATGCAGTGTTTTGCCGAAGTCAGAAGAGTCTGGATGCTAATGGTGACCACTTTGAGCAACTTATGTGATTGCAGAAGTAAAACATGACTTATAGCTACAGTTTGATGTCTATATAAGTCTAGTAATATAGCTGTGTTGGACCTGCAGCAAACCTACCTTCAGGCATTAAAATCAGAAGCCTCTATATTCAGGGGAGCCATAAGATTTTCTCTAATTCTTTCTAAGTGAGTCCACTGTGAGACCCTGTGTCCTGCTGCTTAATTTCTGGCTTGTCAGTGTAAGGAAATGGATGTATGGGGAAGTTTGGTTCATATGATGCAACTTTTATTTCGTTGTGCAGACCCAAAACTGTTGTATGACTTTTCTACAGTGGCACTTTATGATCTCGGTTGACTTTGTTCACTGATTAAGATACAAAAAGTCATGGACCCTGACATATGACTGTGTGCTATATTTTCAACAGAAAGATTTGTATTTGACATGGAAGAAAGTGATGTTTGTCCATAGATGTTACATATTACAGCTTCTCATCAACATCTCAAAAGTAAATAGACACCCTTCATTACGTTTTATCTATGCGGATACCACCTGGTGCTTCAGACTTAATATTTAATTATTTTTCATTTCAGATTACAGTATATTAATTATAGAATCTAGCCATGTCGTGAACACCAGAAGCTAAAGAGTTGTCTGATTTTCAATGAGGGTGTATTGTGGGTCAGTTTGAGAGTGGACTTAGCCAGCATATGATTGCACAAAACCTTGGAATTTCTCTTGCCACAGTCAATAGACTGATTGTACAATTCAAAAGCAAAGGAAAGGAATCAACAGCATCCCGGGCAGGTCACCCTTTGCCCTCTGACAGGTGTCTTTGCACTGTGAAGCAGATTGTTGAAAAAAAGCCCTGTTGTAAGGCTGCTGATGTTACAGAGAAACTCCAAGTGAATATCACTACTTCTGTGATGCATCCCCTTCAACTCGGCTACTATAGTAGAGCAGATAGAAGGAGGTTTCTAGAATTTTTTTTAAATGATGGTGTCTATTTACTTTTAAGATCTCTGTGTTGAACCATACAGAGCTTCATGTATGAGGAAAGAAAGAAATGCTTTCATGTCATATTGTGGACATAGTTTGGGTGGGTTTTCATTTGTTATTGTATTTTTGAGCGCAGGATTCTGGAGCGCTATGTGCAAGACCAAATCCCTGGAGCTAAAGTGATAGTGGAATCCATCGGACCACGGCGGCATGGGGAAGGATATTCATTAGAAGACTACAGCCAATCAGACCTGCAGGTGTACGCCATCGACCCTCTCACAAATAGGGCCATATCTCGACAAGAGCTCTTCAAGTAAGCAGCGCACATACGGCATATGAAGAAATACAACACACAAACAATCCACCCGACCAACAGAGAACAATCAAAAACTCAACTCAAGCTATTCAGCTGTGCTCTCTGGAAACGCCTGACATCCCTGGGAAAAAAAAAAGATCCAATTTCAAATGCATTATAATATATTTTATTGCATATTACACAATTATTATTACACAAATATTATAATATTTATTAATTATTTTTATTATGGGGCAAAAATTGTTTAATACATAAAATATTATTTTTGTAACTTATATGTTAAACATCCCCACTAGGAATGGTTTTCCTGTTAATTACTTTATGGATAGTTCAAAAGGTTTCTTCACTGAACAAGAGTGGAAGATTTTCGCAATTCTTACCATTATGACAGCATGTACACAGTTTTCCTAACACTGACATGTCTACTAACAAATGAGGCATAACACACAGTACTTCAGAAGCACTCGGTGCAGTATTTTTTCTTTCATTTTTGGAATGATAAGCTCTGAATCCCATAATTGGGGTGACATGAACTTAATTTCATTTAAACAGTTTTTGTCATTTGAGCTAATTAGACTTTTCAGCACTGTCTATCAAAGGGTCAGTGTATTACACCATAGAGCTCTATGCAGCTAATTACCCATGAAGAATAAGTGGATAATGAAATCACATTCTTTATTTTATTTGCAAATATTACAGTTATGATATTCAGAACTACACAGCATTTACAGAGAGCTCTCATTTTAAATACAGACCTGTTCCAGCTGCCTCAAAATATTCATAGCATAGTATGTATATTTACTCATGTTATTGAATGACAGCAGCAGTACTTATATAGATAACCTATGAATTTGAAGATTCTTCTGATTACAATTTATGAATCATACATAAACTTTGAGACTGGCCTAAAAGGCAAGATTTTTTTGGTGAATTCATGGATACGCAGACATCAGAACGTCATCAATTATTTATTTGCTGTATTGTAGCTCACAACACCAACCTTAACCTAATAAGAAATTAATCATGACTGTAGGTTCCCTGAGACTTTAAAAATATAGAGTATACAAAAAACTTGTCTGTTTATATTGTGTCAAAGTGAGACTAACAAATGGCATCAGAGGTGGGAAAGTAATCAATGACAGGTTGGGGTGAGGTGACCTGAAGGGAGACTTGTGATTATTTCCCAAAAGGAACACAGAATTATTTTATTATCCTTATTCCATAGTAATTTGTGTCATACTTTTTTTTTTCATAGTTACATTTAGAGTAACATTTGTGGTTGTGGAGCAACCACAAAACCAGCTAGTTCCTGTTATAACGTATGTTATAGCAGCTATAAACATCCATTCCCTCACTAGCCTTTCTGTTTTTTTCTCTCAAAATTAATTTGCTGTAGGTTATCTATAGAAGTCAACAGTATAATGTGGAATAATTCATTTCCAACTACTCATCTACAGATATTCTTCAACATTGTTAGTGAATCCATAAATAGTATTAAATCCAAGTACATATATCACTTTTCATGGCAGTAGTTTCTGTATGTTCATAACTTCTCAGTCTTTACTTGGCAGGTTTCTGGATGGTAAAATTCTAGACATTAATAAAGAGTTCCAGCCATATCTAGGTGAAGGGGGGAGGATTTTGGAAATCCGCTCTCCAGATATTGTGGCTACAGTGAAGAAAGCTGCTCAGGCTGTGGGCTACACAGAGGGTGCACTACTCGCCCTCGCCATCATCATCATCCTCTGCTGCATCCCTGCTATCCTCATCATCATGATCACCTACAAACAGTGAGTACTCTTTTGGGAACTAGAAAGCAGACAGCAGGATTATCATGATGGAACTGATCGACTTCCTTTGGAATTGTGAATCCAGTTTTTCTCAGAGTGATGATTACAATGAGGAGAGATTTGAGATTATCAAGAGTGATATAAAGTCTGTGTAAAGTACAATTGGAAGGAGAGACCTAAGAATAAAAAGAGATAGAGGGAAAGAGACAGATAGAGATAATGGATAACAGACAGAAATAGTGAGAAAGTGGTGTGAACAGGGTCTTTCTGTGTAATTAGACATACCAACATGCTAATCCTCCCACCAGCACCATTTGAAAGCAGATTAATTACAGTAGTTTGTGACAGATCTGATGCAATCCCTATTCTCGTCACACTGCTTTGTCACACCTTAGCCAACATCGAAACAATATAGCATCTGTCTGTGTGGCTGTCCTCCAACTATTCCTCACTCCAGGGAGATAAATAAGAGACAGAGAGACAAAAAAAAAAAAAAAAAAAAACCACCCATAGGAGGTCCTCAAGGCTTCATGGCCTCACTCAGAGATTCAATTAAATACAGTTCAATTCAGTTTTATATGTATAAGACATTTTTCACCACACACATTTACACAAAGCATTTTTAAGGAAATCTATATCCAGATCCCAGGTGAGGATGTCAAAGGCAAGATGGAGATCGCAGTCAGAATGTGAAATGTACCAAAGAGGCACATCATACAAAAGAAATGATTGGAAAGTGATGATTGGTAAAAGCCTGTCAAAGATATGATGGAATAGCTATTATGTGCAGATATTACATTTAGATGTATGAAGATCAGAAGTTCAGTATGTGTACATAGCAGATTTTAAACCCAAAGGACCACATTATTTGTTTGTGAGACTGATTAGAAATCTTGACTGGAGCCTAAGGGTTATAAAATGCAAGACACGAAAGATGTAATACTATTTTGTTGTGAATTTGTTCACACAAACATACACTCTATTAATTTACATCAATATTTAGTAGAGGAAATTTTAACATATTCAGAGATGGGTTATGAACAGTTTTTAGTTTTAATCATTTAATTGACTAGAATTACCTGTATTTAATTGATGCCTCTGAAGTTGCCAGATATTTCCTGAGTAGATGTTGCCACAAGCACTTACCTTTAAGTCTGAACATGGGATAGAAAATTCAGAGTTAAGAAACAGATAGTGTTTTATTGTTATTGAGGTTGTTGTCAAATATAACATGATCTCACGCTGTCTCAGAGATAAGCAGTGTCTTTGATTAATGATATCACTTTCAGTGTCATCTGTGAGAAATTGTAACTTTTTTTTGTGGAGTTTAAAGTGCCGATACTAATGACTAATTAATAATGTCAAATTAATGTATTTAATATTGGCTTTAGTGTAACTAGCTGTGTCAAAAATACAAATTTCACTGTGACATTTCAGTGTGACAGACTGTCAGGCATGCTGCTGGACATAATATTGCCTCTGTCGCACAAAAAATAAAAATGCACACAGGTCAAAATAACGGGTAACTGAGAAACAGTTTATTTTAGGCAAACTCTGAGCCCTGCATGTGCAAATCCTGTGCAGCTGTCTGAATATTGCATAAGTTTGTAGTTACATCCTAGGTCTGAATACACAGTATCAGTATCAAATCTTTACTGCATCCCACAACTCTGAATACGGTACTTAGTTATTGCAGGGCACTTGCCTTTTATTTGTGGAAATATTCTAGAAGACTTCGGTTTTTCAGCATTTACAGACTTTCTACATTCTTTTTTTTTTGACAATTTTAAAGTGCATCATGAAAATAGAAGGCATGAAATGTGATATGGATTATGACAACTCTGTTACTGTAGGGAACGTATAAAGACAAAGGATTTATAAGCTTAGTGTCTTGAGTCTGTATAACTTTGAAAAACCTTTTTTTGCATTCTTTCTCTCGTGGTTTCTCCTATAAATTCAGTACTTTTCTGAGACTTCCAGAGCTATGCAAAAACCCTGTACTGGTTTTGGAATCAGTTCAGTATCTGAATCACTTTGAGATGTCACATTGTGAGATCTCTTATCTTCTGGGGAATTGCTTTATAGTTAAATAAATAATAAGAGAATAAAGTATGTGTCTAGGTTTTAATAGAAAACATTAAACCTGGAGTCCTTAGTAGAGAACAGCATGAACATGTGAAGGAGGGAGAAATAACGGGTAGGTAGGAATATGGAGAGCGGACAGATTTTGGAACGGAAGAGTGGGAGGTTAAAGGAACAGTAATGGAGAGAAGGAGTTTGCTAGTGAGAGCTCATTTCTCTCTCAGCAGTGCAGTAGACAGAGATGTGTGATAAGTGTGGGTTATTCTCCCTCCTGAGCTCTTATCACTGTACAGGAGGAACAAAATGGCAAGGAATGATGTGCATTCCACCACCTGCAGAAGTGCATTCATCTAAAGCAACGTGAAAGAGCTTCACATTATCATTAAAATTCTGTGACTTAAGTGGTGCTGAGGAAAGCCATTGAAGTCTGCTTCTTTTTATTTATGCATTGTGTCATGTTTTGATAAGAAAATACTGCTGAGCTAATTATCTAACAATACCACTTGTCCCTTATCATTTGTCTCTTATTTTTTCTCTCGTCTCATTGTGGCTGTGTGCGGACCCCTTCGTCAGATTCAAAGAGTAAGTGTTATTCATTCATTTCAGTAATTATGTGCTGAAAACTCCCATTGAGCTCAGCCCTTTACATGTGAATACAAATCAAACAGTCCTTCAGAACTATGAATAAAGGATCTTCACATCCTCCTCTCCACTCTAACTCATGCAAAATTTTCTTTTGAAAAATTGACATGAAGGGCGTGTTCTCACATCTCAAGCAACGAACAATATGTGCTTACTTCTCACGTCCGGTAATCACAACTTGGAAGATTCTAAACAAGAAACAAGCACTGATGAATTATGCTGAAATCTGTGTTCTTGCTGAGATTCCTATGTGTTAAGAAGGGAAAATATGGAAGAATGTGCTGGTGAGTGACCTGTATTTGACTCTGACTATGTGCATGTGTATTAACAGGAAACAGGCCGAGTGTGCCAAAACTGCCCGTATCCAGAGATCACTTGCTGCTTCAAAATCTGCTGCTGCTCCAGCTTCGGTTTCAGCTCCAGCTTCAGCTCCATCCAATCTCTATGAAGAGCTTGGGGACGGCAGAATGTGAGTCAACCTTTGACAATGTTTCTTTACTGGGAAGAAAATGTCAGTGATTATGTATAAGCCAACAAGTTTGAAAATTGAAACATTATGTCTTTGCAAAGCACATGATTTCCACAACTTTTTTTTTTAGTAGAAGGGAGAGTATTTTCAATAGCAGGAATTTAACTTCAGTTAACTTTAACATTAAATGTTATAATTTCTCCCATTCCACTTCTTCCTCTGAAGAACAGATCCAGTAATTTCAGTCAGTTGTTAGTTGCTGTTCTCAGCCAAAGCTTTCCTGTAGCTTAGCACGCTGATTGTTGGAACTGAAAACAGCCGGCTAACTGTGCAATTGCAGACTGGATCTGTGACGCGAAAGGAAGTGAAATCTCACAAGCATGTCTATTAACAGTCTAGCAGTGACCTTATCCACATAGTAGAAGAGAAATGAGATTTTTTTCGCCTATAAAAGGCAGTTGTGGCTCTTTCAGAAAGGGGGATGTAGTATTTCTCTATGAAATGGCAAATCAGTTCGGGACTAAATGAGTTTTTAATTTGTCCATTTTATGGCTACTGTGCCTGCAATTCTGTGATAGCTGTGTACATCCAACCATCAGTAAAATGTGAATTTCTTGGGAAGTTATAAAGACAATTAAAAGGGAAAGGAAATGTAAATAGTTGATTCAAGCAGAGTCAGAACTGCATCTCCCACAGGTAAGACAGTATTGATTAAATGTAATCAGAATAAATGTGAGTGCTAACTGAAAGGGTTTTTTTTTTATGTCAGTCTATTAAATGAAGCACAAATACAGATAGAGCAATTTCCTTTGATTCAGTCTAATACCAAACAAAACAAAAAGTGCATATGTGTCTGTCAGTCTGTATGTAGCTCTGTCTGTCTGTCTTTTGTTGGCCAACAACAGCCTTTTTTAGATAATGCCCTGAATTTTTTCTGTAAAGTATTTATTTTCCTATATTGCACCGCAGCGAGCATTTAGGTGGCTTTTATTGGGGTCAGTATTTTTACTGCTAGCTTTTATTCTCCCTAGAGTACTGTGGATACCATATTTAGCTGGTTGTTGCATATTATAGCATTCATGCAAATATGATCTATGGAAATGCTGGTGATTATACATGCAGCAAGTGAATGAACATGGATTTTTTAAAAACTATTTTCCACTGAACTCTTGTTTGTCACCACTCTATAGCATGTATTAATTGTCGTCTTGCCATCCTGTTGGATGGAAAATATATACTAGATCTCTCAGCAGTTTAGCTCCTATAGAGAACAGTATGTTCTGGCAGTCAAAAAGGACTTGTAAGGACATTAAAAATTTATAAAAATCAGTAACATACCTGCCTGAAACCTCATGAAATGATGTCAAACTGTCAGGTTGTCAATAATCTAAAGGAAAATGATGTCTGTCTGTCTGTCTGTCTGTCTGTCTGTCTGTCTATCTATCTATCTATCTATCTATCTATCTATCTATCTATCTATCTATCTATTTCAAAGTTTGGTGTCTAAAACTTTTAAACCCACCAAATTTGGGTCAGTGGGATATCAATCTACAAGTGAAGGATTAATAGAAAGGCATTGGTCTAAACTCTCAGCTCATAAATGCAAGCCTGCATTTCATATTCTGTCAAAGTTCATTGGTTTCAGCTCAGATTCATCTGCTCTTGATCTCTCTCTCCACATCTCTCTTTCTGTCCATTTCATTTATTTCCTTTTATTCTCTGCTCAGATTGCAGTAAGTCATTTGCATTTTTATTCTTTCTCTCCCTCTCTTAGTAGACATGCCTCTTGTTTCACCTTCAGCAATAGTGAGTTTTTATAGTACTGCACTGCCTGCACTTGTTGCTATTTAATGAGTGCTGCAACAGAATGTGCAGTTAGTAGGATTATTATGTAGGCAGCATCCCCAAATCCTCACAGTATTAATGTGTCTGTGTTGAAAGTATTACTTTACATATCCTTCATTCTAAGACTGTCACCTCAAATCAGCTCTGCTCACCTGTCAGAATAAATCAACCCAGTATTGCTATATCTTTTTGTGCATTAGGTTCCATTATAGGAATCTCTGTTCAATCAGTGTATTTAACCATTTGATCCTTTTTTTTACCTTATGGTAGGTTTATTGAATAAAACCTGAAAATCCAATGTGGCTTACAGTTGATGTATTCCAGTGAAAGGGTTTAAAATGAATTGATTAAATTGTAATATCCATACTGCCTTTACTGAGGTGGTACTGGTAGGGCTGATAATAGCGTAGAATTCTATGAGGAGTGTTATGTGTTATATTATGTTTTTGTATGGCTTAGTCAAAATGAGTGAAGGATTGTAACATGGCATTTATGATTTCCCCTCAACAGTTCTTTCTCTTTCGCTTATTCCTCAATGTCCCTCCATCATACATTACATACATACAGTATTTCTAGTCTTTCTCTGCTATAACTTCATATTGTTGTCTATAGCAGACACAGGAAGTCAGTTACTGAGGAAGCCAATCAACAGAGGCTCATTAACACCGTCGCTTTTAGTGGCATTGCTGTCAATGGCACCCTGCGTAGCAAGTCTGAGAGCAGCATCAACTTACTCTCTGAACTAAACCCGCTCATTACCCAGAATCCCCCCTACCAGGAAAGAATTTCCAATCAAGTCACGAGCACCAAGTCTCGCATGTTCGGCAGCTTCTGGGACATCAGCTCTTTATCATCCACAAACCCTGGGAATCAGAAGTATACCTGGTCCTTGCCTTGTCGCATTCATGAGGCTGAAATTTATGGCACACTACAAGAACAAGTCCTTTGGGACTCTGCTGAATGGGAAGAGCAAGGGCTGATGGCACAGCTTAAGGACAGCATAGAAGAGTTTGATGCTAGTATGGAGACCCCGAGTGGCCATAGCACAAAACTGTCAGTTAGGGAGCAAGCCAGACAGTTTGAGCAGCAGGCACTGGCTGATAAGACTCCTAGAGACTCTCGGGCCTCTCTGGATCTAGATGACCTGCTTGCTATTATTGAGCCACAGTGCAGTCCAAGGTTTGTGGGAAAGGATAACCCCCCTTGCATTCTCATCACTGGCATCACCCCTCCTCCACCACCCACCCAGCGGCCCACTCCACCAGTGCTGAGGAGGTTCAGTTCCAGTATCTCTAGCTATGTTACAGTGGATCCCTGTGAGATCTGGCTGGAAATTATCACTGATGCACCGGATAGTCCACCACCTCCACCTGCATTTCCTCCATCGCATATAGTCCACTTTCTTCCTCCCTCTCCTACAGCCCTTTCACCTCCCTTTACTTCTGAAAGCTCCACCTCCTCACCCTTCTTCTCTGAAACGCCACCTCCTCCAGGGATTTTGGAATGTCAAGGCCTGAACAAGGAGCATAAAGGGATTCTGAAAGATAATGACTCAAGAAAGGACAACTCTATAGCAACTCTGACAGGAATTACAAAACAGGGGAAATAAAGGCCAAGAGTTTGATTAAAAACTGAGTCAGAGTCTGAATTAGAGGTCTTTAATACAAGCCAAGCAGTTTTCCCTCTCACACTTGGATTCAAAATAAAACTCATCTAATCCTGGACCAGATTCAGACCTGCAGGCTGATGAAGATTTTTCATACCTGAGGAAGGAACTTTCATATTTCTTATATTTTTGCACTATATGATATACCAAGACTGTGAAATCCTCATCATCCTCATCATCATCATCATCTTATTATTATTATTATTATTATTATTATTATTATTATTATTATTATTATTATTATTATTATTATTCACCTTTAGAATAAGATGGGTAGAGGTTGATATCAAGTGATGATGAAAATCAAGTCAGAATAAATATGTCACTTCCATGCATTGTCAAACCATTATGTGTGTAATTAAGTTACAGGCAATTAAGGTTTCTTCTTTGCCATATTATCAATCAGGTTTCTGAAGGTCTTTTTGCCTAGATGATTCCTAAATGCTTTTTAGAGTATAAAATGTGACAAATAGACCTGCTACTAGTTCCTGTACAATTACTTTATACATATATATCTTTCATTCTTAATCTCTTTATTATCTCTTGAGTTGATATCGTTTTCCTTACCAACATGATTACCACACTCAGTAGCCCTCTCTAAAGAGCTGTCAGTGCTATAAGGCTTTAAGGTCTGCTTCCATAAAATTTTGCAGATGTTTTTGCTCTTTAGAAAATCAAAAGAGTCATGAAGTTCAGTGGGCTTAGACAATAGAGATAATAGGCAGTGAGCTACGTGACAGGAAAAGTGTGCCCTGCCACCAGCCGGCTGTATTCAGCTCTGGCAAGAGCACAATCAATCTTTCAGGCCACCTCTAGATAAATAGCTTTGTGTACATATAAAGGAACCATCTTTTCCCAACTACGCCAACCCTCCCATGAGCCTGATGACAACTACTGATGCCATGTTATTAATTCCATAGTCTCAGTGATTTATTGTCACATCATGTTTACTGAAGCATTAGCTGGCTTGGAGCTGGAAATAGTTGGTATTCTTAAAATCATTAGTTTCATTTGCTTCTTAATCTGTCTGAATTTCACTTTTCTTTATTTTTTTTTTATGTTTAAATGGCTGGTTAGATTTTAATTAGTCTTATGCCAGAGGGACAGATCATAATATGCCTTTATTATACATCACCTCAATTTCACAGTAACAGCAATACGAACACATTAATTATATATGTGAGTATGAGTGTAAGTGCATGCTAAATGAATTGTGTGGGAAAACCTTTCATATAATGAAAACTACAGGCTTTCTGAACTGGAATATTGTTCTATTTTTCCATGCATCTCAACCTTACATAAAGTTCCAAAAAGAGAAAAGGAAGAAAATTGCATTTAAAGATTCTATTCACACTGTGGCACAGGTGCATCTTGGACATTTTGACAGCCGATACCTGATTGCAAACTGAATTGATTAGTCTGTTTTCTCACAGCATAGAGCTATGTAACAACCTGATCAAAGCATGGCATTCACTGTGTGAATCACACTTGTCTAGTAAGGTTTTAGACATTTTAGGCAGACTGACACCACTGTATTGGTTAATGCAAAGTCTTACCCAGTGTACTGTTTGCAAAAATATAGCCTTGACCTTTTTCAAAAAGTAACAAAATTTGCTGAAATATATTTATAGTTTCTTAAAGTTGAAGCATCAAAGTATTTTATTGGCAGAATGCACATTTTTTTCCATTTCTTTTTCTTAGCCACAGCCATATTTGATGGGCTTTCTCAGGCAACACATACATTTACATAAAGCATATTGATTACATACTCATTAAATGGTAACATGTCATAATGAAATAATCACAAAGAGAATATTCAAAATATATTAGAACAATTTGAACATAGTATGGGTAATATGACATGAATATATGAATATGATATATGATTTGTTGTGTTATCTGTAAATGGAAATGAAATACATACTAAAGTACACATTTATATAACAGATATCTGAATCTCACATCAGAATCATATAACAATCACTAGAGATTATTCCTGCTCTCTTTGGAAACTTGAATGATGCATTTGTACAGTTGCTAAGACAGCAAGATGCGTTCCTAATTACCACAACAGATTGTGTTATAGCAATGCCAGCTATGTTGTTCTCCTCAAGATGTTTGACACTTCTGACTCAAGCATATGACAATATTTGATGCCACAAATGTTGCAGCATTTGCTGTAGGTTATCTATAGAAGAACATCTGTTGTAACATGAAGAGGACCACAGAGAGCTGTTGTGTGGTTACTGAAGCATTGAAAAAGGCTATGTGACAATGTGTGGATGTGTGTGTGTGTGTGTGTGTGTGTGTGTGTGTGTGTGTGAGTGAGGTCATTGGAAGATGAGCTCAACCGGGACTTGTCACTGTGTATGCCTGATCAGATCTGCTCAGCAGGGGAAAAGAGAGCCTGTGATGTCTACATGTACCAGAGACAGGCTTAATTAGTCAATTGATCCATTCAATGCTGACAAAACTCCTGCCAGTTCTGGTTGCTCTTTCACTTCTTCCACCTCTTATGTCTCTCCACCTACAGCACTGCCCTTTAGCTGCTCCTCCTGTCTCCTTGGTATTCTTTTCTGAGAAATGGCATTCTCATAACCCATAAAGCACTCAGAATGTAGAGGTTATAGCCCTGTACAGGTTAATGTAATATATTATAAAAATAATATGTGGGTGTATGCAGCAAGACAAATGTCCAAGCAATACTGGAAAATCAAGAGAAGAATTGTTTGAACAGAAGTTGTCATGACCCTTGGGCTCTGTAGAGCTAGTTTGAAAAAGGCAGTGTATGAAATTTGGACATGTTTGTATCAGATGTATGAAAAAGAATGAGTGGAGACAGACTGGACAATCAGACAATCAATGAGCACATACTTCATAGGGAATTTGGGCAAATATTACAGAGAAGCGGATTCAAAGCTATCCAGAAGATGGTATATATTGAGATGGTTAAAAAGGTGGGCATCGAAGTTATTTATATCATATTCAGAGAAAGAGATGTAGACTTCTGAGATTATGTGATCCCCCCTAAGTCTGATTATTTCTTTGACTTTTTCTTACTTTTATATGCAAGTGCATCTGGGTTAAGCCTACCTCAAGTGTATGAAATGATAGAAAACTGGTTATGTTGAATATAGAGGAATTTGCTTTAATGATAACTGAAATATTTTTTTCTTTCTATGCATGCATGTGGGGGAAAGAAAAAAAACCCAGCATGCCCCTTTTCACAATGAGGGCAACAGGGGTGAGATTTTTTTTTTTTTACCGCCCTGGTTTCGCTGCTGAAATATTGGTGCACTAAAAACAAATACTATGTGCAGTGCACATTTGGATGAATTGAGTGAATATGTTCACTTCACTAGAGAATAATGAAATGCCTGGGGACAAACAGGAGACAAAGGACCCAATTTACTCAAGCGAGACCTTATGGTTTTAGAGTAAGCAAAACAGTGTTTCGGAGAGCATCAGCAGATTCTTCTGTGGGGACTCAGAAAATGATTTTATTCTCACTGCAGCAACACTTCAATACCAACTTTACCTTTAAAAGAAACACCAAAACACACACACACACACACACACACACACACACACACACACACACACATATATATATATGTACAGTCAAGCCCA
>JAQMCW010000037.1:14296008-14307144 GCA_030068335.1 Chrysichthys cranchii | reverse complement strand
ATTATTATTATTATTATTATTATTATTATTATTATTATTATTATTATTATTATTATTATTAATAATAATAATAATAAAATGCAGTTGTTATTAATATTTAATCTACTTTAGTGCATACTTCAAATTTACACACAATGTTGTTGTTGTTTTTTTTTTAAGTTTGAACTTATAAATATGAACGAAAACATCTATTCATTACCCTCAACAAAGATAATAAATAAATGATGAGGGGGGAATAAGCATTCAAACACCACAAAATACAAACATTTTTTCCAAACCTTCAACACCTTCAAGAGCCTTTTCTCTGTTTGCATTTGCACTGCCAGTAGGAACGCTAGAGTGATGAAAGCCACAACAAAATCAGCACAGTCTGGACTGACTGTTCATATCCATATTCATTTTCTTCATTTTAACATTAAGAGCTGTTTACACACCTAAAGTTTCACACAGATTTCAGGCTGTACCCGACTCTGAATGTTTACAGTCGAATTGGATTGGTCTGTTCAATAGAAAGACATGAAAATACTTATATAGACTATCTGGCAATTTGAAAATCTGCTAGTTATAATTTTTTTCAGTGATTGTAGTGATTTCGACCAGTCATTTTGTCTCCTCTTGCTGTGCGCTTCCTCTTTGTTTACGTTTGGATTTGTTGGAATAAAAAAAATGAGATGCCACACACACATTTAAACCAAGCTCTTACAATCTTTTTTTAGTTTCAGTTTAGTTTGCCTTCCACTCCACCTCAATTTTCAGCTTCTCTCATCTGTTATCCACCGCATGTCATGTGGATTTTTATTTTAGAAAGTGTATTTGTGTATGTTTCTGTCTGTTTTATACAGATTAGTGTAGTACACAATGACTAATTTAAAAAAATGACTGTGTGACTCAAAAACTCTCACTGCACTTCCATCGTTCACTGAACACATTTATCTCTCATAGTTAATATTGTGCTGGGGAAGTACCTACCCTGAAATAGGAGCTAAAAAAGAGTCCCTAAAATGGCATTAAAAGAACTGCAATTGTCTCCAGTTCCTGCACTGTGAACACACAAAAAAAAGGACTACTTCCTCCCACAGTTATAAGAACTGTGAAAAGTCACTGCGGTGTGAAAGTGCCTAATTAAGCTTTAATGCATTTACAGTAAGAAGCATTTACCTTTTTTTTAGCAGTGCGGCTCAGTTTTGGTCCATTGCTCCTGCAGATTTCTTCAGTTCCTCGAGGTTATGAAGGTCTCTTTGATGACTTCCAATTTCAAAATCCTCAATTGAATCCAATTTCAGATCAATTGGATTCAAGTCAAGAAATTGGCTAGGCAGGCCGTTTGGCTGCATGTTTTGGGATGTTGTCTTGTTGAAACATCCATCACGTTCTTGGTCGATGAGATTGCCTCGAATATTATCTCAGTACATTCACTCCATTTGTGTTTTCATTAAGGACGTGTAATGCCCCCAGTGCTGTTTGCAGAGAAGCATCATCATATCATGATGTTTCTAGGTCCGTACTTCCAAACATAACCAGCTGAGTAATTCTTAAAGAGTTCTATTTTTGTTTTGTGTGACCAGATTATTGTTCCAAGGGCTTCAAGGTATGCATTTATATGCTTCTTTTTTTAGCAGACGACGTTTGCATGGGCTTTGTGAAGAATGTGAATTTGGTGTAGCTTATTGTTCTCTTTGCAATTGTGGTTGCTGCTGTTTTCAGGTCTTCCTGCAACACTTTTCTAGTTACTGTTGGCCTCTCTTTTACTGCCCTTATCATTAGTCTGAAAGCACATTGTGAAATCATCAGAGTCACATCTGTCAGGAGATGATTACTTTTGGTTCCAAAATTCGTTTACACTTCCATATTATTTAACCAATTATATTAAAGTGGATGCTTAAGGGCTTTGCAATGGTTCTGTATTTTTTTCCAGTCGAGTTTTTTTCTTGAGGAAGCTCTTGCACCTTCCCCATGGTTAGTACTTGTTGCATTAAATCTTCTAAACCACTGGCAATGTCCAGGTGCAATTTGCATGATTTTATATATATATGTATACCGACTACTTAGGTTGTTCTCTAATTCTGATCTCCAGTGTAGACACACAAACACACACACACACACACACACACACACACACATATATATTTATATATAGCGGTCCCCGGACTACGGGCTTCAAGAGGGACACGTGAAATGATGGTGCAATGTGCATGTGTGGAAGGAGATTGAGATTGTATGTGACTGGATTGATCTGTGCCTCGATGAGATATGGTCCTATGTACCGTGGGGAGAGTTTACATGAGGGGAGTTCTAGGTGCATGTCTTTTAGTGGATAGCCATACCTGATCCCCTACACGGTACTCCAGAGTTCCCCCCCTACGGCGATCGGCCTGTGCCGCAAACCTCCTTACTGCGTGCCAAATGTTAGTATGCACCCCTTCCCAGACCCGCTCTGCCTCATGGAACCAGTTATCAATGGCAGGAACGTCGGGGGGGCAGCATCCCAGGGGCAAAATGATGGCTGGTAACCCAACATGCACTGAAAGGGAGTTAGGCAGGTAGCAGAGTGCCGTAGTGAGTTCTGGGCATACTCGGCCCAGGGGGAAAACTCTGCCCAGTCATGCTGCCGGCTACTGCAGTATGTCCGGAGGTACCGACTAAGCTCCTGTATGGAGCGCTCAACCTGACCGTTTGACTCGGGGTGATACGTGGAGGTCAGGCTGACGGAGGTCCCCAGTTTTTTGAAGAAGGCCCTCCACCCTCAGGAGATAAACCGGAGCCCCCAGTCGGACACTATATCCTCCAGGATACCATAGACATGCTGGAACAGAGCTTCCGTTATCTGCTTGATGGATGGTAAGGATGTGACGGGGATGAACCTGCACCCCTTAGAAAAGCGGTCAACCACCACCAAAATTGTCATGTACCCCTGAGACTCTTGCAGGTCCGTGATGAAATTGACCACCAGGTGGGACCACTGTCTGTTCGGTATAGGTAAGGGCAACAGTTTACCTGCTGGGAGCCTATGCAGAACCTTGGAGCTAGCACAAACGGCACCTCTGGATGGACTCAGATAATTTGGGCCACCAGTATTGCAATTGCAACCGGGCAAGGGTCCTAGCGACCCCTGGGTGTCCCATGGTAGGGTTAGTGTGCACCCATTTTACCAATCGGTCCCCTAGGACCTCCGGCACATAGGTACGACCCCGAGGACAGTCCACGGGCATTGGCAAAGCCTGCACTGCCTTGAATGATCTCCATGTCGATATCCCATGTGATGAGAGACACTACAAGCCCCATGGGTAGAATGGGTGCCGGTGGATCAGCTGCATACCTACAGGACAAGGCGTCGACCTGCACATTCTTGGACCCCGGGCTATAGGTGATGATGAAGTCGAAACGGGTAAAAAAATAACGACCAGCGCACTTGGCAGGGACTTAACCGTTTCGCCTGCCTTATGAACTCTAAGTTGCAGTGGTCAGTTATCACCTCTGAAGGGGTGTTTCGCGCCCTCGAGCCAGTGCCGCCATTCGGACAATGCCGCTTTGACCGCAACGGCTCGCGATTAGCAATGTTGTAATTCCGTTCAACCGTGTTTAACTTTCTCGAGAAGAAGGCGCATGGGAGTAACCTGCCCTTTTCCCCATGTTTTTGAGAGCGCACCGCCCCCAACCCAACTTTGGACGTGTCAACTTTTACCCAAAATGGGTTCTCCGGATCAGGCGTCTTTAACACCTGTGCCAATGCGAACAGGGTTTTGAGCTGTTCAGATGCCCCCCGTGTGGCTTCGGTTACAGTGATCCGTTTGGGTGCCCCCTTAAGGAGGTTGGTGACGGGCGCTGCTACCGAGTTAAGCCCCTTGATAAAGCGCCAGTAGAAGTTTGCAAACCCGAGAAACCGCTGTAGCTCACAGACCAACCGCGGCACTAGCCACGTGGTGACTGCCAACACCTTGTCCACCCCTGTTGGATCTATGCGGTAGTCGAGAAATGAGATCTCCATTTTATGAAATTCACATTTCTTGGCCTTGGCATAAAGATGGTGACAAAGCAGGCACGCTAGGACCCAACGAGCGTGTTGGACATGCTGGGCACAGTCCCATGAGTACACCAAGATGTCGTCCAGGTATACGAGACGAACTTACCCAACATGTCCCGAAACACGTCATTCATGAATGCTTGAAAGTAGCTCAGCGCGTTAGCTAGCCCATACGCTATGACATTGTACTGGTAGTGCCCAGATGTGGTACTGAAGGCCGTCTTCCATTCATCACCCGCTCTAATCCGTACCAAGTTATAATTTGCTCCTAAGATCCAGCTTGGTAAACATTGTTGCCCAGATGCGGTATTGAAGGCTGTCTTCCATTCATCGCCTGCTCTAACCTATACCAAGTTATACGCACTCCTAAGATCCAGCTTGGTAAACATTGTTGCCCCCCATAGCTGTTTGATGGCCGACGGGACCAACGGGAGTGGGTGGGCATATTTAACGGTTACGGCATTAAGGCTCCTATAATCGATACATGGACGCAAGAACCCTCCCTTCTTCGCAATAAAGAAAAACCCGCCAACGCTGGCAACGTGGACCGACTGATCAGACCCTGTGCAAGTGCCTCATGCACGTACTCCTTCATCACCCCGGTCTCGGCCCGGGACAGCAGATAAATAGGCTGGGGCAGCACAGAGCCCAGTAGCAGGTCAATGGCACAGTCCCATGGCCGATGGGGGGGGAGTCACGCTGCTTGTGTGGGTGAGAAAGCTTGTGAAAACTGGGTGTACTCTGCAGGAATCTGGACCTGACAGTGTGCTTGGGGGCTCTCAACTGATGTGGTCATGGCTGTGACAAAGGGTTTGATGCATGTCTGAGTGCATGATGCTGACCAAGCGATGACCTGGGGTTTGTTCCAGTCTAGGACTGGACTGTGGGTGCGCAGCCAGGGCAAGCCTAGATCTAGAGCTGGACAGACGTGTTCTACGACTAAGAACCGTATATTTTCTGTGTGATCGGGTGGTATATCTATGTGTATTCACTGTGCGATATGTGACAATGGGAGGCCGCCTACAGCATGGCTATCTAGTGCTTGAGCTGGGACTGGGTTGGCTAACCTAATGACCAGAATTTTTTAAAGATGTGACCAATGCTCTGGTGATGAGGTTGCCAGTCGCCCCGGAGTCTACAAGGGCAGAAACAGACACAGCATGGTTAGACACATAGACAAGGACATTCAGACAGAACTGCTTAGACATTAAATTTTTAGACATGAAGGGAATGTGTGTGGTGTGGATTACATGTGGGTCACGAAGAGGGCAGGACGAGCGGGTCTGTCTGTCGGCTCCACAGTGTAAACATAGTTCAAAAACTAATCGTCTGTGGTGCTCTCTGGCCCGGGAGCGTGTGCGAGCCTGGCAGCATGGGCTCAGGTGACGGCTTGCAAAGTGGTTGGTTGATCGACTCAGCGATGGCAGGGGCACGGCAATGCGATTGTGGCTGGCTGGCTGCTCGTGCTGCTGGATGTGACTCTCCATGGTGATGCACATCCAGGGTGATGACGAGCGAGACGATCTCATCCAGGAGTTGGCCCGTATCCTTGCTCGCGTCTTCCCTCTGAATGTCAGGATGCAGCATGTTCAGGAACATGGCGTGGAGCGCAGGCTGACAGGAACACGGCGTGGAGCGCAGGCTGATTCCATCTACTTTTGGCAGTAAGCACCCGGAACGAGATGGCATACTGAGCAGCGGAAGTGTCCCCTTGTCTCAGGTTGAGCAGCTGCTGCCCGCTGGTCAGCCCGTGCTCTGGAACGTGGAATACCAGTCGGAACTGCCTGACGAATTTTGTGTAGCTGCTGGTAGGGAGTCTGCCGGCCTTCCACACCACGGCCGCCCAGTCCATGGCTCATGCGGTGAGGCACTGGATGAGCAGCGAGATCCTCTGCTGGTCGGACATCCTAGGAAACTCCGCTGTAGCGCTCAGGCGTCATGATGTGCCAGAGACTACTGGAATTCGGAGCGCACGGAGGCGGTGTGGCAGCCAGGGGTGCTGGGGTTGGAGGCGAGCGCACAGATCGGACGAGCCCAATGACAGTGTTCATGAGGGTGTCCAGCTGCTGCTGTTGAAGCATCAAAAGATGGGACAGCTGGAACTCGCCTTCACTGGGCAATGGGGCTCGTGTCTGTAGGTTGGGTCCAGTCACCTGTCATGATTCTTAACCAAACGGACACGGTAGAAGTGCAATCCAAACACAGTTTATTTACAAAGGGAAACAATGACAACAGATAAGCATGCACTCTCACACAGCTCACGTCGGCCACTGGTAAACACAGTCTCTGCCTAGCCCTCGGAGCGGATTCACAAAGCCCAGATGGGGTTGGAGCGCTTACGGCGCGTAGTGTGACCACAGGGATCCGCTCGGTAGAGGTGGAGAGGCCGACGAGCCTGGTGGAAGAAAGTACTTCACTGACGAGGAACCTGAACATGACCACATATAGTCAAGACACAGGACATCAATGACAAACTGACATTTGGATGGCTATGGTGAAATACGAGGGTGACTGGACGCTGACTGAGGGGCGACTGGTGTATAAATACATGACCAGGGAATATGGAACAGCTGTGAATGATAATGACACGAGGTGTGTGAAGCTGGTGAAAACAGGAGACGGTGTGTGTATGAAGGAAAGCCCCGCTGTGTGGCGGACGGGTCTGGCGCTGACCTGACAGTATGTATGTATGTATGTATGTATATTTTTCATATACAGTCCAAAGCCTTTTTTCCCTATCAATTTTGTTTTTGAAACTAACCATTTTATTCTCTGCAATACTTTGCCAAAAGATAGGTGTAAATTTGATGTGTAAAAATCCAGTTTTCTTTCTATCAACTATGAGGATGTCTGTTTAAATGTTCCCAATGCATGACACTAATTATTGATCTTAAAAGCCCATATTTATTGTCTTCTTATGTTCTCCTAAAGGTATGATCCATATCCTCCTTATGGCAGCCGCAGGAGGTTGATATCACCCATGTATGATGAGTATGGAGAGGCCATAATGGATGATGATGGCTATTACTACAGTGCCTATGGTCCAGAGGTAATATTACACATTTTCATTTCTGGTAGATTAAAGGTTAATGAAGCTTAATTCAGTTTGTGAAGTAATTTTGTTACTGCCATAGTTACGGTGTTTGATGTACATTATTGGCTTGCCCTTGATAATGATAAAATGTTTAAGATTTTTAAAGGAAATGGTCTCACTACAGGGTAGGGGCAGAGGCAGAGGTGGGCGGGGACGTGGGCATGGTAGGCAGGTGGAATTCCAGGATATAACTCCAGAGGAGGAGATTGAATCAGCAGAACCAGAGGTTCCTTCTGAAGTTTCTGAAGAAAAAGTAGAGCCTGAAACAGAGGAGTCCAAGGCTGCAAAGAGACTGAAATCTGTCATTAAACTTAGCAAGCTGCTTGCTGTTGGGAAGAAAGTTGAACCGCCTCGTGTATCACCTTGGAAGAAGGCCAGAATCTTCCCAATGTTATTTAGAAAGGGCAAGAAAGACAAAGACTATGCCAAGCTGACATCTGCACGCCGTATTGACAGTCAAGAGAGTATAACAGAGGCACCAGTATCCATCAGTGTCAGTGAACCTGAACCAAGTGGATCCGAACCATCAGAAAGGAGTAGCGTTGTTACTCAGGATAAGGATTACCTAAAAGTGGATCTGGACAGGGAAGATGCCACTGAGAGCACTGTTGACTCAGAGTCAGAGGCAGAGGAACCAGAGGAATCTGAGGAAGAAAGCAAATCAAAGTCGGAAAAGGGGACTGAGAAAGAATCAGAGTCAGAAGGGGAATCGGCTACAGAGAAGGAAGAAGAATCAAGTGTAGAGAAAACCTCTGCAACAGAGAAAGATTCTGAGGAGGAATCTGAGGAGGAATCTGAAGAGGATGAAGATAAAAGTGTGGCATCTAAAGAGCCTGAATCTGGATCAGAGGTATCATCATCACAAACTCAAGCCAGTAGAGGATCTTCAATAAGATCCAGTTCAGGAAGCATGCTCAGTGGCTCAGGTTCCCAGGTGTCATCAACACGATCCTCTGTGAGGTCTGGAAGCTCTACAGGTGGAGGGCCTGACGAAGTGTCTGAAGACGATGCTAGTGGCTCTGCAGCATCTGAAGATTCAGGATCAGGCCGTATTTCAATCAGTGGCAATGAGACTGGTTCCACCACCTCCAGATCTGCAGCAGGAAGCCGTTCACGCAAATCGACCACCACACGTACCTCACAGGACACCATTGAAGAAGAGACTGAGGAAGAGCTGGAAGGAACAGAGGAAGAAGATGAGGAGGAGGAAGAGGAGGGGGAGGAAGGGGAGGGGGAGGAAGAAGAGGAGGAGGAGGAGGACGATGAAGAAGAAGAAACTACAGAAGAGAGCAAAAAGTCCTCAGGTGACATGAGTGATGAAGTAGCATCACAGACATCAGGATCTGAAGACAGTGTGACCAGGAGTTCAGAAGAAGCATTAGGAGGACTCTCATCGATTGCTGAAGAGGATGAAGATGCCATAACATCTGACAATGGCTCAGCATCAGAGACTGAAGAAACTGAAGAAAATTCTGATACAGAAATAGAATCAGGAGGTTCCACTGCTTTCTAAGGCGCAAAATAAAGAGCAAATTATATGTAAAAAGTAAGACTGATTTTAATTTCTCTCAGTTTAGAAGTGCAGTGCTTTTCTCTGTCAATATTTCAGCTGTTTCCCACACCTTGGTGTGCTCTTGACTATTTCTGCAACTGGATGGGCATGAAACTTTAATCTTTGTCCAATCATCTTGTGCATTAATGAAATTTCTCCTGAAAGGAGTTCCTTTTTTTATCACTTCTTTACTTTGTACAAACTGGATGCACTATAAGGAACATTAGTTACTGTTTCTGTCTGTGTGTTTGCTCTACAAATATTAAAGGTGCAGTTTGTAATTTTTACTTTGCTACCTGCAATGAAAACTCTAACTGTCTCAGCTGAACTCAAGCTGAGTTGCAAAAAAAAAAAAAAAAAGCTGAGTCGAGTACTTATTTTCAAGCTTGGGGGAGTTCACTTACAGGCTGGAAAAATATTAACCCAGTCCTGAAATGAAGAAATTAGCACTGAATCTTTGCATGGCATAACTGGCTATCACATTCTAGGAAAATGAGTGTTATTATTATTATCATCATCATCATCATCATCATATTAAAATTGAAAGCATATGATTGTTACATGTATAAAAAACACTTTCAAAATTACAAAGTGCACCGCAGCTTAAGACAAATATTTCCAAATCCACAGTACAGTCTCTGATTGTGACTGTTTTCATGCATCTGTCTCAACTTTTTGATTCTCAGGCTGTCAGAAAGAAGCAGTTGAGGTTAATTGTGGAGAATGAGGGTGAGTCAACGACTACAGGAGAAGACAGTGGTCCAGACATCCAGCGGACCCGTCTGCCTAATGTTAACTGTCAAAGCAACATCAATGGTTCAGTGTACCTGGCACAGAATGGTACGATCATTAGAACCCGAAGGCCACCTTATCCTAATAACATAAAACCTTTTTCACCTGGGCGGCTAGGAAAACAGTTCAAGAAACTGGACAGGTTAGGAGTCACGCAGGAGGAACCTTTAAATAGTACAGTGGATAATGGACCTACTATAGGAACCACTGCTACACTTTCATCTACAACTAACAACAATCTCGACACCAGGCCCTTTACCTGGTCCATAGAGTCTAGCATGGGGCCAAAGTCCAACATCATTAAAGCGCCCCATGAGCAGGGGCGCTGTGTGCAGGAACAGGAGTCCAAAATTGACAATGAGGAGGTGAGAGAGACTTTAGAGTCTCCAAGTGATCACACACTGTCAGATGAGGAGGAGTTGTGGATGGGCCCCTGGAATAACCTTCACATACCAATGACAAAACTCTGATGTCGCTGATATTTTATTTCTTCTAATTTGGTTGAATTGTTGTTTTGTTTTTATCTCTCTTTTCTCAAACTGATTTCCACCATCTTTTTTATATACATACAGTTGCACCTGAAATTATTCAACCCCCTTTGCATATTAGGGTTTTTTTTTTGTTTGTAAAATTTACAAATTTTTAACTGTTTGCAGTAAACAAATAAAACAAGAACAATTTAAATGGCTCAACACAGATAATATTGCAAATGGTTTCTCCATGTTCAGCACAAAATGCCACTTTCAATGACAGTCTCAGAATTATTCAGCCCCATAATGGCTAGCATCTTTAGTACTTATTAGAGCACCCTTTTGCTGTTATGACCTGCTGCAAACATGATGCATAGTCAGACACCAGCTTCTGGCAGCGTTCCCAAGGAACGCTATGGCAATGGCCTCCAGCTCACTAATATTGTTTGGTTTGTGTGCTGCAACTGCCTTCTTCAAATCCTACCAGGGATTTTCTGTTTGGTGTAATCAGGTGACTCTGACGGCCAGTCTAGACTTTGAGGTATGACGTATGCTTGCAAATTTGCAAGTTCATTGTTGTTTGATTTGTTTATTACAAACAGCTGAAACTTTGTAAATTTTGCTAATAAACATAATTTGCAATGGGCTTGAATAATTTTAAGTGCAACTGTATATATTGTACCAGTCAAAACTTGGGACACACCTATTCATTCATAGGACTTTCTTTATTTTTTTTAAACAAGACTAAAGGCATCAATACTATGAAATTAAGTATGGAACATATATGGAATTATGTGGTAAACTAAAAACTGTTTCATAAAAAAACTAAATATATTTCAGTTTTACATTCTTCAAAGTGGCCACTGTTTCCCTTAATAACAGCTTTACACACTATTGGCACCTGGAATGCTTTTCAGTTAACAGCTGCGCCTTGTCAAAAGTTAATTAGTGAAATTTCTTGCTTTCTTAATGCATTTTATGATCATCAATCAGTAAATAGTAAGTTGCTATTAATTTAGCACTATTTAAAATAGTAAAATGCAGTAAATAGCCCTATTTTACAACTGTAGTAATCCATATTATGACAAGAACTACTCAAGTAAGTAAAGAGACATGACACTCCATTACTTTTTAGACATGAAACAATTGACTGGTAATGTGTGTGCAATATATATACTATATATACTGTATGTATGTGTATGTATAT
>JAQMCW010000037.1:14285609-14295908 GCA_030068335.1 Chrysichthys cranchii | reverse complement strand
AAGATGATCAAGAGAAATGGACGGCACCTGAGTTAAATATGTCAGTGTCACAGCAAAGGTCTGAATACTTATGTCCATGTGATATTTCAATTTTTCTTTTTTAATAAATTTGCAAAAAAGTCTATAATTCTGTGTTTGTGCTGTCATTATGGGGTACTGAGTGTAGATTCATGAGGAAAAAAAATAATTTGATTGATTTTAGCATAAGGCTGCAACATTACAAATGGTAAAAAATTGAAAGGGGTCTGAATATATATATATATATGCACATACATGCACACATATGACACTATGATTGTATTGAATTACATCTGATATGTTGATATGTTAGTTAGGTAAATAGTTTTTTGGCAGAGAGAACAGTTATTCCTAATTCGAAACAGACCCAGTGACAAAAAGAATTATTGGCATATTATATTTATTATATTATTTTTAATATGAAACAATTGTTGTAAGAACATGCAGCCAACTAAAAATGTTTTCAGGTGGTGTTTTTTTTTTACATGCGTGATTCAAAGGTTTTATATAATTTTTCATGTAGAGTCAGATAGAGATAACTGTTCGTTTAAAACATTTTTGAAATTCTTTAAAAAATAAAGCAGAAAAGTGCAAATTAACATCCCAAAGATGTGTCTAGATATTGTTTTAGATGATTTTTAGAATTTATTTTACAGTATAAATGGCTGTGCTAGGCCTGATATTTTGAAGAAAAAAAGAGAGAGAACATATATGAAGTACATGTATTTTCATACATAACCTCAGTTATGTATATTTTAGAGCATTTGGATTATATATGAAAATTACTGAAATCAAATAATTTTTGTCTTATATGCATTTATTGTTTTCTTCTAAAATTCTAAAATATTTATAATCTAATTTATATTTATATATGTGTGTATTATTATTATTATTATTATTATTATTATTATTATTATTATTATTATTACTGTATGAAATGCATACCTGTTTGTTAATAAATTGGCAATTTGCTTATTTTTGGCTAAGATTTATAAATGATTACATGTTTTCTTTGATCCAACTACACTTGCTTGACTTGGGCTTCATTGGAGATTAGTAGTGCCTTAAAATTCATGCATTTAAAAAAGTGGGAGCTTTTTTCAATCTTTGAATCATACTGCAATTTATTGCAGATGACTCACACAGTGAGTGCAGCATATCATTATCTTCCAGCACAATCTTCATCTGTCCATCAGAAGCTGATTGCTCTGTCAAGTATAAATGTTTGTCCAGTCGAACCATGGTAGTGGACCGGGGGACAGACGGCCTAACATAAAACTGGTACTGATGAAATCTGAGAGATTGTCTCCCCTCCCAGATCCTCCTCATCAAAATTGCTTCTGTCTCACTCTCTGTGGGACACATTTACCACTGCTGGTCTTTCAGCTCACACACATTATGAGCGCGAGGACTGAAAGCATCTCAGCCATGTGGAGAATTTTGTATGCCACCTTCTGGCTCTGGGGAAATAAAAGCTGATGGTAACATATGGAAATCGCTATTGTATCTGTGCCAAGATGATTTCTAACTTTTTCAGTCCATTTGCAAATGGAGAGATCACCCTGTCCTTTTGGGAGATAAATTTTTCATTCATTCATTCATTCATTCATTCATTCAGTTATCTCGAGCCTTGCCTGAAAACACTGGCTGGGTAGGTGGGAATATATCTTAAATGGGACAGCGGTCCATCACAGTGCATTATGCACACATGTTCACACACTCTTTCACAACTAGGGCAAGTTAGTCTTGCAGTCCATGTACTGACTTTTTGAGGGGACAAAGAAAACCTGAAAATCCTGAGGAAATCCACACAAGCACAGAGAGAACATAAAGAAGCTCAACAGACATTAACCTGCACTCATCATCATGTTAATAAGGTATATTTTGAAAGAATACTTTTTTTTTGGAATTGAGCTGTGCTGGATCTGAAATTAGTTATTTGTAATAGTTAGTTGGAAATAAATAAGCAAGTAAATTTACTTGGCTGTTAAATTGGAGCCTCATAAACACAAATGTTATTATTTATTTATTATGTTTTTATTATTAAAGTTTGTTTTTTTCAGTACACCCAAATATTGCTTATATGTGCTCCATACACATCTATAATTCCATACAGGCTATGTGAAACTCTGTTTAATGCTTCTGTGTTGCAGACTCCAAATTCAAAAGTATTCTGAATTCTTGTACGCTGGTTTAAAACAAGTTTAAAAACAACAACAACAACAAAAAAAACCCACTAGATGGCACTCTTTTCTTTCACATGCCCCCAGTTGTCCAAATTTAGAGACTTGGAAAGACATATGGTGAGAGCTCATATGGTAAGAGCTGCTTTGCTTTTAATGTTGGCCGTACTGTTGTGACATCACCTGAAATTTGTTCCTACTGGAATAACAGCACTACTTACACCTTTACTAATTTACTATTACTTCTTTCATATATTAACCTGATGCTCACTAAATACATTTATATTGTTGTTGTTTTTTTTTTTTTAATGGAAAACGAATAAGGCTGAAGGGCAAAAGACAAGATACTAATGAAGACAGTTCTAAAATAGTTTACATAACTGTACAAATACTTGTTCATTTTATTAAGTGATTTGGTCAGTGGGTGCCATAAGTGCTGAGTCAAGTCAACTGTGCACTCACAGTGAGGAGTTCAGTTTGGCTTTTACCCAATATTTTGTGTCGGTCCTTGTTAGCTGGAAATGTGTTTGTCGTAAAGCAGGCTGTAAGTACCATGTGCATGTGTTTGTGTACCTTTGTGTACCTGTCTCTGTTTTCTTGTGTGCTGTGCTTGTGTTGGAGGATTGCGCCATTACATTCCAAAGGGCTCAGTGGATCCAACACTTCTTCCTCTCCTGATTCAGTGAAGATATGGACAAAGCACTAATTAGGAGGTGTGTACCATACCAACCGCTTTTCCTCAACAGACTATAATAATAGTACAATGGTCATAATACAATGTTATGAAAGTTTGTTTGTGAACATGATCATGATTAATTCATTTTCAGAGTAGCAGTGCGCACGGTTCCCAGCCATCTAAATGAAGAGATGCTAATAGGCGTTCCAGGAAGGAACTGGCTTATGCGCTCAGACTGTGTGTGGTTTGCCTGCTGCTGTAATGCACTCCTGGAGCCCTGGCTTCATAGCTAAGGCCTTTTGATCAGGCCTAGATGAGCCTTGACTGAGTAGTCTCAAATGCAGACTGCAGCTTAAACAGCAGCTTGCAGAACTGCTATTACTGCTGAATGAGATGACTTATTATTATAATTACCCAAAATTATATGATTAGACTCCAAATGTCAAAGTGCTGAGTAGGAGGACACTCTCAGGTGAATGCGCACATCCACGTGCGTGCCTGGGTGGAGGTTATAGTGTGGAACATGTTTATACTGCACAAGTGTGTGTGCGTGTGTTTTTGTGTAAGTGATGCATGCATGGGTGTTGATGTGCCATCGTGTCTAAATAATATCCTTTCTAAGGCCCATGACAGACAGACATAAATGCAGTTTGTGAGGTTGTGAGGGGATAATTGTGTGGTTAAAATGTTGAAAACTAATTTTCTCACTGCAGGATAACCACAGTGAGAGACGAAAAGGCAGTTTTAATTTCATGCACACACAAACACACACACACGCACGCGCACTTGCCTGAGGACAGACAGCAGCTGTCAGCCTCTTTCTCACTGTCCTGTTTGTTTTTATGTCAGACCGCCATTCCTCCGCCAGTACCTCTGCTGAGAGATGTCTAGTGCATATCTGCAGGGATGTCAGAACGAAAATGTCTGGAAGTATTGTAAACTGCACTAATCTAGCACAGAACAGTTGACAGCTGTGATGATTTCTACATGATACATGAACATAAACCGCTGAATTAAAGCTAAATATAAATGAATATAAAGAGATCTATTAACGCATGCTGCATGGAAATGGAAATTTTATTCTGTTAGATGTCATTGATTTTTATAGTCTAGACTTACATTTTTGGACAACTGCTAATCCTTCAGGTGGGTACTGTTTCTCAGATCTCTGATGTGCTTCGTGTTACAGTTAATTATATATAAGTGCCGAAAAGTTGCTATTTAAAAAGCTCTTGTGCACCTCCAGTTACGGAATTGTTGGTTGAACTTCACATGTAAATAATCAAAAAACTTTTTTTTTTTTGTTTCACATGTAGTTTTTAGACACTTTGCATCCTAGATTTCACACATTTCTAACATGTGATGGAATTTTCACATGTACTGCACAAGTAGGGCATTTGATTCTTAAATGAATTATTTTTTTTAAATGTGATTTATACCAGCATACACATCAGATGCTGTTTACATGATAGTACATGTTTATATGAGCGCACTTTTAGGACATAATGTTGAAATACGCTATCAACTTTTTCTTGTGATCTCCTATTCTTTGCATAATCACACACTAAAAAAACCATAATACCACAATATACAAAAAATGACTACATGTGAATGATGTGATATTTCAATAAAAAATTAGGCATTGTGCCATTATTCGATATGTGTATGAGTTTAGCATATATCTACTGCCACCTACTGTAACTTCAGAGGTTAACATTCCTAATAATGTCATTTATTTAATTATTAATGTGATCATAATTAATGTAATGAGTGTCATGGTGGTGCTGTGGGTAGCATTTCAGTCTCACAGCTTTAGGGTTCTCGATTCAATCCTGAGCTTCTGTTTCTGCCTAGGTGGAGTTTCCCATGTTCTATTCAATTCAATTTTATTTATATAGCAATTTCAGCAATGGATTATCTGGATATAGATTTAGATTTAAAAATGAGCAAGCAGACGCAATGGTGGCAAGTAAAAACTCCATGAGGCGACATGAGGAAGAAACATTGAAAGGAACCAGACTCAAAAGAGAACCCATCTTCATCTTGGAGATGCTCTTAGTGGGATTACAGTTCATTACTCTTCTGTATACTGTAGAGTTAAACAAAGTACCCAAGTGAGGTTATCCACAGTATAATGATTGAACTTGTTTTCTTTATGTTCATGCAGGTTTCCTCCAAGTTCTCTGGTTTTCTCCCCCTTTCCAAAAACATACATGTGTGTAGAATGGCTATACTAAATTACCCCCTTGGTATAAATGAGTGTATGTGTTCATGGTGCCACGTGAGGAACTAGTGTCCCATCTGGTGTGTATTCCAGTTACATGCACAGTGTTCCCAGGATAGTATCTCCACCATGACCAGGAAAAAGTAGCTGGTGAAGATGAATGAATGAAATAAAAAATTCATGTAATAATTCTTATCATATCATTTTTTTTCTGCCCCATTTTTTTTTAAATTAATGGTTTGTTAAAATGAAATCAACCATAGTGCGGTTTGAGGCGAAGATGCCTGTAATGGTCTCAATGAGGTCAGCAGGACTGTTTAGCCATTTCAGTAATGTGTTTTTGTTTTGACGTTTGTGTGATTATTTTTAGTGTCCCCCTTTGATCTCTTTATTTTTCAAGGCAATTTCTAAAAAAAAGCAATTCCTCCTGGCTGTGTAAAATATACATTCTTGGTTTTGAGCACTTGTAATTTCTGAACTGTGCATAGTTATTTTTGTGAAGTTTATGCTTTAACTGACAGGCAGAAAAGCATGTGCGCACACACAAAATAATCCAGAGCAGCTATTCACGGAGTCATCCCACCCGAAGCGTTTTATTATATCTGAAATGCTGGGTGTGTTGAAAAAAAGATATTTCACAGTCTGGCCCGGTTAATGAGTGGGTGTTCAGTTTCATGGTTTTGTATTCTTGTGTGTATTTATGTATTGAGCACTAGCCTGTTATATCAAGATACCGCTTGTGGTTAAGACAGAGCTGTACTGAACTGAACTGAGCTTTAGGCGGCAAGTGATCAATTCGAAGCTTGGTACTCTTTGTACGTAATAGCTGGCTTAGGTTTTAAGCTTTAATTTGGGATGATGGAAAAACACTGTATCTTACCGAGTGGTTTGAGTAGACAGTGTTGTCCAAAAGTAGTTAGAAAGACATAATGATATTTATCACTGAATCCAAACTAAAGAATTGTGTATAATACATTCCTATTGTTGTTAATTACATTTATAATAAATAAAATAACTAATAGAATATTTCACATCACATTGAGAAGTCCAATGGAATATCATGTGAAAATTCTCACAGGCTTTGTCAGCATCTCTTTGAGCAAATGGACTTTGTGTGTGTGTGTGTGTGTGTGTGTGTGTGTGTGTGTGTGTGTGTGTGTGTGTGTGGGGGTGGATGCAGTCCGGCAGAGGCTGGCGTCTGTGGCCAGGTCCAAGATGATGCGTATGAATGCTATTCCAGGCCTACTGTGTCTGGCTCCCATAAAGCCTGAGCTGTGCTGAGGCAGACAGAGCGCTCTGCACACTTTACACACTGAGTGTGAATGAATACATCACCACCACACTGCTCTGATGTGGTCCAGCGCCTGTGTGGTCCCCGGAGGAGAAAAGGGGGAGGGAAGGAGGGGGAGAAGGAGAGGGAGAGGAGGAGGAAAGGGTGGGAGGGTTAGGCTCACAACCTTTTTTTCCTTTCTCTCTTCTTCAATTATTTAAGGAATGGATGTGAGTCATATGAGTCATAAGAGATTTTAAAAGACTGACTTTATGCTACTGTTCAGATTTACTGTTGGAGTGAGGTATTATTTTTTTTGAAGTTCATGTTGCAGCTTAAATGAGAAAGGCAGAAACAGACAGGCAGAGGGATAAAGAGAGAGAGGTGAAACGTGAGAATTCTGCCCATCTGTGGGAAGAAACCTGTAGCAGCTGTCATTCATAGCTATGTTGTGGTGATTATTAGCATCATTTTTATTTACTTGAAATTATTATTTTGAAATAAGAAGTAAATGTAAAAATCATTGCACAAATAAACCTATTTTAAAATTTCTCAGTTTTAGTACATATGAGGAAAGAGTAATAATAACACTAAAATAAAGAAATAACAAGAAGTAAAATTACTTTTGGCAGGTGGATCTGTAAACAAGGGAGCGAGATGAGAGTAATCACCTTTGGTGGGACTTTAGTCGTAGCACGGCACTGTACACACACATTCACACACTTGTTTACGCTTAGAGGCAATTTAGAATTGCCCTTCTAAATGTTTTTTTTTGTGTGTGTGTGTGTGTGAGAAAACCCAGAGATAACCCACACAGAGAACATGTAAAACGCCACACAGATATTAACCCAAGCTCAGGATGGAACTGGAGAGCATGGAGCTGAGAGGTAGCAATGTTACCCACAACACCACCATGCCACCCAAGATCACTTTAAAAAAAAAAAAAAAAAGCCCTGTAAGGCAGTGAAAGTGTCCATTATATGATCTTTGAAGTAAGTGCTTGAAAAGCAGTTGAAACCGTTTTGATCTCAGGCTCCTTTATGTTCTTGTAATGCCTTATTTTCTATAACTTCAGTATTAGCACACTCATTACTGGAGTTATGATGTGTCCACTGATTTGCAGCTGAAGGTTTATGATGTGTTTTGACGTCTTTTACTTCTTATGAATTTCTTGCACAGCTAAAGCACCCTTCCTCTCTGACATGCAGTGGAAAGTGTTATGCCAGTGTTTCACATGGTGACTGTTGTGCTTGTTTTATTATTCATTTTCCAATATCCTTTTAAGTCAAGGCCAGAGCACTTGTTTGACGGTAGCTGGCTCGTTGTTGAGCAATAAAGCTGGTGAGTGGCTAAGCAGCCCACACAGTGAGGCATGTTGCTGCTAATGGTGTGTTTACCCAAACCTGCTCTTATCACCCAGCGCCTGATTGCTCACTTATTGCACATCATTTACTTAATGCCTTCTCACCTCTACCATTATGCAACCACAGCGGCATTCAAGGCACAAAGTTAACTCATTGTTTCCAAAACTGCCTAGCAGAGTCATTTGGGTATTTGTAAAACATGCAAGAGGATTTTTTTTTCCCCTATAGAGATTTTAACTGAGAATAATTTACCACTAAATTAGTGGACATACTTTGCACCAGCAGGAATAAGCATGCCCTTGTATTAAGCTCTGAATAACTGATTCTCTTCCTCTCTACCCTCTTCCTGCAGATTTAACTCATCTGTTTTGATTTCTTATGGCTATGTTATGTATTGGTGTACATGTTTAGCTTGAAAACAAATACCATATTACTCTATCACTTTTGTTAAAGTAAATTTCTTCCAATTTACATTTGCTTCCAGTCACTTGGCACAAAGCAGACTCACAGCAGATCCTGCTTGTTAGAAAGATAAATGCTTTGGTACACAGTATTGTGATTAGTACTTCCGGAGGTTATCTCTTTATGGATCCAGTTGTACTGAATTTGTACTCATTTCCAGCTATGTTTGGGCACCATAAAATTCTGCAGAAATAAGTGCAATGATACAGTTCTATGAAATATAAATTACATGTCATTATATTTTAATTTTTGCGACAATACTGTTTCACGCATCTCAGTAGTTCCTGCACAACTAGTAGTGTACTGTACAGGTCTAATATGCATATTCGGTTTATTCTAATTACTGGTGTTGATCTAAAGCAATACTACATGATGTTTTGGGCTTTTATGTAATCAGTCACTTATGCACCCCCCCCTGTAAATGGTTTCTTAACTCAGGAGTCAGGGGTCTTGTATGTGTGTAGCATGCTCAGCTGAGTAATGAAATGACTTCTTCAGCTGACATGGTTGTTTAACTCTGAGCAGCTTGTTGACTTGTTTGATTAGTCTCAAGTGCATGATAATTAGGTGAAGAGCAAAACAACACGATGATGTGATAAACAAGAGAAAGCACTCATTAGCTCAATGAGCAGAACTGGCCACCTGTTTCTTCTTTCTGCTGCTCAGACCCAGCAGGAACAGACTGTAGGATTAACAGAAAGTTATGTAAAAACCAACATTTAAAGCCTAAGTGCATTTTAATTGTGACAAGCAAATGAAACTTACTGATGCATAAGGACTGTCTGCACCTTATACTACACCTTAAACTACACCGTCTGCACCTTATACTACACCTTAAACTACACCGTCTGCACCTTAAACTGATGCATAAGGACTGTCTGCTTAATTTCTATACATTTCCTACAATAACTAGACCTCCACATTAAACTAAGACCAAAAATGAAGATCCCAAATATTATAATATCCCAATTATGTAAAACTTTGATGTGACATTTTGGTCTGTTTATTTGGCTAAGAAGCTACACATGAAATCATAATATGTGGCCAAACTCGTGTTCTTTGTACTTTTTAATGAGACCACTAGAGGGAGAAGAAGGTTAGTACATAAAGCAAAATTTGAAGTGCTTTCATACACAAGTAAATTTTTTACTTTAGGAAAATGGTGCTGAAAATGGACATGATGTAAACAGGGCCAGGAAGAGGTGGTATAAGAACCCAAAGTCTTGCAATTGCTCATCTAAATAAATCCTTTGGTAAAAGCTGAATTACAGCTTCAGCATTCTGAATCCAGTTTAAGTAAAAAATAAAAAATAATAAAAAAGTATCAACTTTCAGAATGAATGACACAATTTACAATACAATACAATAATTTTTTTTTTTTTTTACCAAGGAACCAAGAAACATAGAGCTATTCCAAGCGCTCAGATTTTATCTAGCATGATAAAAACTATGACAATACAAACTACTTGCTTGCTAATAGCTAACTGTCACTTTATAAAATGCCCTGGTATACAAAGTATGATGTCACATTTGCTAACACTTACTACTGGAGTTAATGTATAAGGTGACTTTTCAGCTGCCCGATGCTAAAAAGTCTCGCAGTGCCTACAAATATATGATTACAGAGAAATGTATTAATGTAAAAAGAAGAGATTTTTCTTTTGTAATACTGTAAAAGTTAAGTATTGAGTGAAAGAAAAGCTCAAGTAAAATGTAGACTGTTAAAACTTGTACTTTGTTAAGTATAGTAACAAAGTAATTTTTCCCACCTCTTGTTCCAGGCTGGATTAAGTATTACCTGACTGATAGCTAATAGCTACCTTAACCAACACTGTGTGATGTATTATGCTTAATTCTTCATTTTAGTGCAAAGTTTATTTATGATCACAGTTTAGATGTTTAGATAGGAAGACAAAAAAGCAAAAACAGACAAGAAGTGGCATCATGCTCAATTGCTATTTCCATTAGCCATGATGGGTCTGCCTTTTAGAATTTCAGAATAGTATAAGATAAGATTTGAGACACCACTAATGTTTAGTGTACACAGATGTGTGTGTGTGTGTGGGTGGGGGGGGGGGGGGGGGGGGGGGGGGGGGGGGGGG
>JAQMCW010000037.1:14217715-14230151 GCA_030068335.1 Chrysichthys cranchii | reverse complement strand
AAATAAAATAAAATAAAATAAAATAAAATAAAATAAAATAAAATAAAATAAAGGGATTATGGCTACAGGTATAAAATCACTGTAAATTTTAATATGTCACAATATCATGCGGTATTTATTTTTCCAGAAATAATTAACAACCACACGATGCATGATGTAGGGGAGACCCAGCACAAGTGTAACACACGTGTTCACTAAACACGCAAGCAGGCAACTGTAATTTTATCCGTATAGAAGTTCAGCACTTCTCCTTGTATGTTTGAAAAAGAAAAACATCTGTCCAGTGTTGCTGAAGACATTGTTAAAAAATAGTGCTAGGTAATGAAAAAAAACAAACAAACCTGGAAGTATTTTTCTGTGTGCACTCCTCCATATATATTCATAATGCATGTCCAAGGATCTACTATAATCACTTTATATTTTCCAAGCTACCCACAAAGGTTGATCACACAGAGTAATGAATGTGTGTTGGATTAACTGGATTTTTCCTGATGTTCATGAAAGTTTAAGGTGGTGTTACAATTCCAACTATGGTTTCAGTGGAAATGTACAGAATAGATGATATGGGAAAACCTGGACTTGATTAAAGAAGCAAAGATGCATGAGGTTATGTGTAAAATATAAAGCACGAAAATAGAAAGTTTTAATTTGAACCATTGTTGAATAATTTAACTCAAACCAAAAAAAAAAAAAGAAAAGAAAAAGAATTGTGCCGGCTTTCTCCTACATGATCAAAAGAAGGTAATAGAAGATATAAGGTATTTATAAACAGCCACCCCACTCCTAGGTATGTACTCTAATTTATATATAAATACACTAACAACTAACAATTTGTAAATCATTAATGCAAAATAATCTAAAAGAATAGGGGTTTAAATGAATGCTTGCATGTGTCTAAGGAGATGATATGAGATCATGGTGTATGATGTAATGCCTCTGGGTGTGTGTTTCCGGTAGATGAACTGTTAAGGAGTTTTGATCCCTCTCTCAGGACCGAGTGCCGGTATTATTGGCTGCTGTATCTGAGTGCATGGCTGAAAGCGCTCCCTAATGTCCCAGGCCTTAGGCTTTCTGCTGTATCATAGCTGTTCAACAAGAGCTCTTTAGCCACTGGAGACCAGATCAGTGGTCTATCAGTGCAGCTGGTCTGTCAGCTGTAGAATATAACTACATTTCAGGAAAAAAATAATGCTCAGCAAATTAAGCATGTACACACCAATGATTAAGTATGTACAGTCTAGTGTAGCTGATACAATAATGTTCCATTTTCTATTCAGAAGATAAATTATATTGACCTAATTAATGGTCAGGCAAATTTATTGTACACGCTATGCTTTTATGGAAGAATGATTGCTTTAGGGATTAAAAAACAAAACGAATTTTATCTTTAGTATAGATATAATTTAATATAGTGGCAGATTAGAGGAAAAGTCCAAAGGAAAATATGGAAACATGGAAAAGATTCTTAGTGAATGATTCCCAAAAGCAGACTGAAAACTGAAACAGTGTTATAACCTTGACAAGAAAAATATGCCAGATGTAAAAACACATCATTAACATTATCGGCTCGGGTAATTTACAATGCAGATGAAAAATAGAAAGCGGAAAGTTTCTACTGCTGCTGCTTTGATCTAAGAGAAGGAAGTTGTGCAGACAGCGAAGGAGCTGAGACTTATTCACAACATCATTTGCAAGCCTCGACTATGTAATTACTGTAGGGACAATCATTTCTCTTTGTGTGTGTGCGCGTGTGTGTGCTGGCTGATGATGTTTCTGAGAGTTCACATTACTCTCGCCTTTGCAGTTCTTTGGTTTCACATCACCTCAAACTGCCTGAAAGGTCACTGTCTCTAGCTCTCCTCTCATGTTTCTGTTCATTAAAAACAATGTGTCAGTGGTAGTTGGTTGGAGCACAGCTGCGAGGATGCTGACTTTTTGTCTCTCTCTCTCTCAGACGTAGCAGAATAGCTGTTCTTATATAGCAATTTCTAAACATCAAAATAATTTGCATATGTATGTATTTGCAAAGCAAGATGCTGGGTAATCATTGTTCCTCATAATTCCTGTAATGGCCCTAGAAGGAAATAACTTCCAGGAGCTAAAGTTGGAGACTTATATTGACACCGATAACACTGATGACAAGATAAGATAAGAGCTGAGATGAGCTTACTTTGCTTTAGCCTCTGCATCTTCTGATCCTTTGCTGGACACATCCTCCAAACCTCCAATAATGTGCCTGTAAGATCTAAAACACAATATGATAAAGCTCAGAAAGGACTTCCACAGCCAAAATGACATGAACTCTGAGGCTCACTTATACTATGAAAAAATGTTACAGGATTTTACTGATTACAACTAAAAAGTAAACACTCTTGTAAGGGGCAAATAAGAAATTAATTATGTTTGAAAGACTAACCTATTTAAAATCTGTGTTTCCTGTAGCTCAGAGAATAAGAATATTCAATTATGTATGATCTCTGCTGCTGTAAATATTAGCGATAATGATGAAAGCCCCTCTGCAATTACAGCAGTGTAATAAGAGAGGGAGTGTGTGTGTGTGTGGGTGCGTGCGTGCGTGCGTGTGTGTGTGTGTGTGTGTGTGTGTGTGTGTGTGTGTGTGCGTGCGCGCGCTACACATTTAGCCTAACTAGTATGTCAGTGTTCAGCTCTAAATGTATTTTTTTAATTTGATGTAGACATCAGCGGTGTTATCTATTTAAGAATAACACGAACCGAGAGAATGCATTTGGAAAAAAAATAAAATTAATACAGAAAATACTTACAGTATATATACTCAAATACAGAGAAAAATATTTAAAATTCTAATTCATTTCTGGGTTTTCAGGTCAATAGAAAATTTGTTGCATACAGTGAGCCATGATGCATTTTTTTTGCATTTTTTTTACAAAGGCGTAGCATGTATGGTCATCAGCAGTAATTTTGCAGTCTGTTTGAAACGTTGAGATAGCAGGAAGCTAATCATCAGTTGCAGCTAATTCTTCAGTGTGTGTTTTCCATGTCAGGGATCCACGATATACATATTAATACATATATCCACGATATACATATCATTAATTATTATATTATATTATATTATATTATATTATATTATATTATATTATACGATACTATACTATATTATAGCATAGCATAGCATAGCATATTACAGCATATGTTTTATACCCTTATGAGGACCAAATGTCCTCCATTAAGGTGGTGCTCACAAGGGTAGTGGTTTTTTTTTTTTTTAATAAAATAGAAATAGAAGTTTCCTTCTCACTACTGAAGTTTAGGGCTAGATTTAGAGCAGGCATAGCACTGATGAGCTTCATTAATAATTTTTCAGTGGAAGGTCCTCACAAGTATAGCAAGATAGACGTGTGTGTGTGCGTGTGTGTGTGTGTGTGTGTGTGTGTGTGTGCGTGTGTGTGTTTGTTTGTCCATGTTGATGAATATCACAGGGAGAAATTGTAGTAATGCTGGGGATGAGCATCTGTTGATGTGTTTATACCAAAAATGGCAGCTCTGGCACTGCACTTTAATCAATCCACGTAAATATTTAAATTCTCTTTCCCTCCCTCTCCATGTCTACACTACTTCATCTCCAAAGAGGGACATGCTTAACAGGAATTACTTCTGAAATGCACTTGAAAGAAGATAACAACAATACATCATTGTAAACCAGATTCCAAGGTGTGCTTAAATTACATTTAATATTTTTAATGACTTTTCATTAATTCAGTGTAATTTATGCCCTTTTTACGAGGTGATGTACCAAATAGCAAAACACTTCAAAATGGAAAAAAAAAAGTTTCTCTTAATGTGTGGACTACATTATGAGGTTACAAAGAACTTAAGACATTTCATTGTATTGTATGCCATGAGCTTCTTGTTTTGTAGTTGCTGGTGACAGTTTTATATGTTTTAATCAGCAAACTTGCTGTTCTACAGCCACCTTTGGCTAAATTTAAATATTTCCATATCTAATTGTCTTTATGTATGTTAGCTCAGCTAATTTAAAGCAACAACAACGACAAAAAAAAGAAAGAAAAAAAAAAAGGTATATAGCCAATGTCTATTTAGTGTCCTTTTGCTTTTATAATCATCTCCACTCTTCTGGGAAGGCTTTTCACCAGATTTTGAATGAAGCTGTGGGGTTTTGTGTTCATTCAGCCACAAGAGCATTAGTGAGGTCAAACACTGATGTTGGCACAAAAGCCTTATTTTCAGTCAGAATCCCCGTTCATCCCAAAGGTGTTCAGTGGGGTTGAGGTCAGGGCCCTGTGCAGGCTACTTCAACCTTAGCAAGCCATGTCTTCAAATTTTATAAGTCTCACACAAACAAGCAGACCCGGTATGATGTGCAGCGAAATGCTTTTTATAATTATCCGGTTACATAGAGGTAGAAGAAGATGACAAAATGTATGGAATATATGTGGAATAATGTGCAGATATGTGCAGCTGTATGTGCAATACAATGCAGTGCAACATCAAGCTAGTTGCAGCAGTAGTTACAGTCTTCACAGACCATGTGTTATCATGCTGGAATAGGTATGGTTCCAGTGCAGGGAAATCTTAATGCTACAGCACACAAAGACCTACTGTTTGGCAACAGTTTGGGGAAGACCCACATATGAGTGTTATGGTCAGGTGTCCACATACTTTTGGCCACATAGTGTAGCCTGTATTATTTAGTGAGTGATGTGATCAGGACTGACTCATACCAAAAACCAATTTAAATGAAATTAAATTATATCAAATCTAACAATAACCAGGATAAAGTGGTTACTGATGATGAACAAATGAATAGCAAATTAAGAATATCCTTATGTCTATAAAATGTTGCATCATTTACATGCCAGTTTGCATCAATATAAAGTTTTTACTTAAATATATAAATATTCTTGTAATATTCTAATTCTTATAATTTCATCATCTATTATATATAATTACAATGCTTAATTAAATATATAAATTTTCTTATAATATAAAGTTCATAAAATGTAATTTCAGACAAATTAAGATTTTTTTAAGGACCCACATCAGTATGCATATTCAGAAGGCACAATATGAAGAAATGTAACATTCCATCAATAAATGCCATTTCAGTGTAACATGACTACACACAGTAGAGTGCTGATGGATGAAGGCCTATTAAGTTGTAACAGCCCATAAAGAGCAGAATGAGCGCATTGCTCAGGAGACAACCTGTCTGCACAGATCTCTGACACACGCAGCACTTACACTATTCAGCATGAGCTAGATTTATTCAGACAAACACACCTCTGAATAGACAAACACACACATGCACTGAATAAATAAGGCATTCACAAAACTCACAGTAAACAGAGAAAAAATGTCAGATAGGAGGCTCCACTATAGTTATATTTGCAACAGCAAACTAAATCGGACAACAAAGTACATCAAATTTGTCTATAATTATTATTAATGTATTATTCCCTAATGATACCTATGTTATAAGCAAAAAAAAATAAAAAATAAAAAAAATAAATAAAAAAAATAATAATAATAATCATCATCATCATCATCATCATCATCATCATCATCATCAAGTGAATAAGCAAATTTATTGTATGAAATAAATATTTCATACCATAAGTTTCCAGAAAATGACTGGAAAAACTTACCTCTCCTATGACTGAAACTCATAATGCTCAGAAACATAAAAAAATAGTACTTTCTGTTCTGACAAAATAACACCCCTAACGAATAATTTACTTATATATATATATGTGTGTGTGTGTGTGTGTGTGTGTGTGTGTAAAATGTAATTAAGCACACAAAGAGCCATATGTTCAAAATAAGTTTTAAAAGTCTAGAACTTTAAAACATATTCAATAGTTCAACAATAAAAAGTGCTGATGATTCTGAAAGCATATTATTTTATTCCAAAATAATTTAAAAATCATATTATTTTTGGATTTATGCTCAAGCTGTGTTTAAGTTCATTGCATGAGTTACGTTATCTTATTATTTTATAAACCATATGAATAATTCACAAGCTGACAATATAGCAAGTACCATGATTGCATGATATAATGAGTCATACTCACTCTCTGTCAATAACAAGGCAGGTAACAGTCTCTGCAGCAATGACACTGGCTGTCCTGATGTCCTCTCTATAGAAACAAGGAGATGTAAATGAAAATTTATGCAACACAGAAACCGGTGTGTGTCAGCTAAATCAAATTAGACTCAGGACAGAATGCTTAACAGCTGGCCCGGTGTAGCTAGATGATCAGTTAAACAAGACAATCTAAAAGAGATTAACAGTGTCACCTTACAGAAATAACTTCAGCCATGCTCCATACACAGGATGAGGTTTAATAATTTAACAGAGGGAAACACAATCTACAGAATTGTTTTGTCCATCAGTACTTGTAGTTGCATTATAGAAGACGTAGAAAATAATTTATAACTGCAATTTATATTACGAAAGTTGCTCCAAACTCAGCAAGGTAATTTTCAAAAAATCAGCCATTACTCAGATCCGCTGTGTACGCCATCATTAACCTCCTTTGGCTCGTCGAATTCCGAGGAGTCATCACCCCAATCGCATGAGTCAGAATCCGAGACTGAATCCAGTGAATCCATAATGCTCAGTGAGCATGTGCGCTATCTTTTTTCTTTTTTACAAAGCTTTTTAGATCTTATTACACATTAAACTGAAACGTTTGCCCCACCAAATCTCACTACTAGCTCAGCGAGCTCCATTCAACCCCGCACACAGTGCCTGAAGAGTAGACGTTAATGTACATAGAGTACATACACACATGCTCCAATCCCAATTAAAGGCTCTTGCGCTTGGACAGAGGTGAGAATTCTCCACTGCACAACCCTAAATCCCCAACAACACAAATACACAAACACACTCGGAGAAGGTCACAGCTGCTCCACACAACAGCCGAGAAGAGACAGCAAACAAACAAACAAACAAACAAACAAATAAACAAACAAATAAATAAATAACACTAATAAAAAAAAAACAGGAGAGATTCCATCAAAAGTGCCATTTGAGAGCCAGAGGGTGAGTGTTAGCACCAGGTTTGATGAGTGTAATTATGGCCTGAGTGCTCTCTATGAGAGGCTTTATAAGAGACATTAAGTGGACAGCAATGCCCTTCTTGTAGTGTATAATGGCCCATCTCAGAACACCACACATGCTCTGTGAAAAATGGCCTTGTGTGCCAAACTCTCCTTCATGTTTCAAATAGTCACACACAGACACATGGGCCACACTGGCATACATACACACCCATTAATCCAGGCAACAAGAGCTCCTTTCCATCATTTACAGTTCATGAGGACAATCTGAATACCTGGAGTATTGCATGCTGTGCCAGGCAGAACCCTCTTAGATCAGATTACTTACTGGAAGTTCAGCTCAGACATAAGCACAGGGATCGTTTTAGAAATTGATTGCAAAACTCCACAATGCAGCCGAGAATACACTGTTGCCTTCCGCAGTAGTGTGTGTGGAGTGCACACTAGAGTGGAAGCTGTTCATTTACATTAGGATTTCATTATTTTAAGCCCGTTTTCCAGATCAGCACACATTTGTTACTGTGCACAGAGCACAGTAACTACCCATTAATTACAGGGGGTGAAGGAAGTCAAAGGAGGATTGCTTATTTTTATGAGCACTGATTTTTATATATTCCACTCATTCATCAAATATATCCAGGATAAAACTTCAAAAAGCAAGCAAAGACATCCTCTGATGTAGGCAAGAAAATATCAAATCTTTCATAAGCTAGAACTGTACTCATTGCAACAAATTCCAGCAAACTGTTAGAAGAATCATGCAGGTGCTGGATTACACTGAACACAGCACTTAGGGATATAAAACAGCTGGCTGTCCAAATACTTTTCTAGAAGACTAAATCTGGGGCAACAGGGGATTTGTATGTTGACTTATGTACTTCTAATTCTTTTAGGCAAAACAGCAGGATATTTCTTTATAAATACCATCAATCTTGACCAGTAGAAGGCAAGAAAATACTATTTCAAGCTCTCTTTAAATCAGCTTGACTGAAAGGATTAGATACTTGCTATCTACCTGATGAAAGAAATTCTGAAACTGAGGACTCTGGACTTGGGTAACACACTCACACCCAAACCAATACACAGAGTTCACATATACACACATTCACATCACATGTTAGGAATAAATAGAAGTGTATGTGTGCACAACCATAAACTTGTGATGTGGAACAGACAGACAGACAGACAGACAGACAGACAGATAGATAGATAGATAGAGTCCAGCATAGAAAAGAGTAAAATAAACTAGAAAACTCCTAACGTGGGGGGAGAAGATAACAAACACTTTAATATAAAAAAAAAATAAAAAAAATAAGATCATATTTCCTCTCCAGAACAGTTTTAATCTTTCCTGCAATGCTGTCATGATTTTTTGAACGTTGGACCATTTGTCAAGTTATAACCTTCTAGTTCATTAATGGATGCAGAAGGTCAATATCTATTTTGTGCTCCAGGACTTCATAAAGTTGATTGATGTTTAAATCCAGTAATTAGGGAGACCATGAAAGACACCTGACTTCATCACTGTGTTAATCAAACCACCCTTGAGGAATTTTAGCAGCATGTATAGGAACATTAGGGAAGAGCGTTTGTACCTGCTGCTGTATCCAATTCTGCGAAATTGCCTGATGAGTGTTGGCTGTTAAACTATCATGCAAATCAACCATCAGGCCTCTGTATTTTCATGCTTTGGTTCTTGATATTTTCGAATTCCAGCTTTGTGAAATCATGTTCAGTTTGGGACATAGTGGTGTTCATTAATTTGAGCTACTATGCTGTTGTTTTCATATATCCCTATCAGGGATCTTCAAATCTGTGACTGTTGCTCTTTACTTATACTGTCTGTCAATGTCTAAAATTGTCTGGTATGATTTCTGGAAACTGTTCCCTGTTATACAGTAAATAAATTTTCATTATTTTGGGGACTTTTTTGTGACATTTTCTTTGCAACTTTTTGCATCCCTACTAATTTGTCATCTTTAGAAAACCTGCTAGTTGTCTGCTCAAAGTGCTAAATGACCTGTATTTTTTGTATCCGATGCATGCTTTTAGTTGGCAACCATCCTGCTATAACTCACCTGTGTATCTGATTTTGTAAATTGAATGTCCAAGTAAATGTCCTTTTTTCATGTGTTGTTTCTGTTATTTTGTAAAAGGAAACCATATACTAATCCTATCTATAGAAATGATCACAGAAGATCAGAGGGCCTGTTCCAGGTCGGGAAAAAAAATCATAATAATCTCTCATCCAATTGTTTTTCATGAAATTTCTGCAAAGAATAAAAAAAAACAAAAAACTCTTCGATTGAAGAGATTTCATGTACTAAAGTGAAATCTTAAGATTTCTTTTGAAAACAGTAGGATATTATACTTGCAGGTGTATAGCACTCTTAATTATTGTGTCATTGGTCTCAAATACAGATAAATATACCAACACAGACGTGTTAATGCATAGACACCACTAGGTGGCAGACCATTACAGTTCTTATCGTATATACTGGATTTAGGTCAAACCAGCAGTTCGTGAAGGAGCTCGGTGTGTTACAGCTGTATGAGATCAGCCCTGATACATTTGATTACTTATCTGATGGTTGAAAAGAGGACAATCCTACCCTTGCAAAGCTTTCTCTCCAAACCATTCGCCCTTCCCCAGGGAGCGCAGGTACACTGTGTCCTGGCTGGCAGAGTCTTCTCGGGTCACGTTCACCTGAAAGACAACGCCAGGTTATCAGTGAACTATGATCCAAATAGCAAAACTGAGAAGAGCTTTGGGGGTACTTTAGCATTTAAACATTATAACACTGCTGTGCTAATGATGTACTTACCTTTCCTTTACTAATGATGAAGAAGGTGTCTCCCCTGGCGCCCTGCCTTATTATATAATCTCCGTCTTCATAATGTGTCTGCATACCAAACACAGAAAAGACCACACAACATGAGAAAACGGGACAAGAAAGAAAAAATAACAGTGGTAGTAAAGAAAGCTATATTTTAGATGCTGCAAAAGTTTTTTTTTTAAACTATTCATGAACTTGTTGATATTGTGGCAGGACACCATTTGTCTGACTAGCACCACAGAACTAATTTCATCCTCTAAGGGAATATGTAAAGCCTCAGTGTTGTTAGTTCTGGTGATTCAGTTTTGAATCATTTCCATAGACACCCATAGAAGAAGTATAGACCAAAAAAAGCCACTGAAACACTATCCCTAATTCCTCTACACCACATCGCCCAGGCTCTGAGCCCCGACATACTGCCATAGAGAGAAAGCACTTTCTTTGGACACATGCCCTCCTGCTATTGTGTGCCTTCACTGTCCTCTAGACAGATGTAATGAGAGATGTAAAGGTGCACAGACAGCACAGACGTAACAGTACACTCAATCTGACTGAAGCCAAAAATCTCCCTGTGACCTAGAACATGACCTTTAAGGCACCACAAATTGCATTTAAATTCTGTCTACAAATCTGAAGTACATTTAGCACAACTAGCAGAATACATGATGAGTGTTTTTTGTTCTGCAAATTAGATAATATTTTTATATCAAATAATATAAAAAACAATGTTTTTTGTTAATTGAATTGAACAAAAAAATTTTAAATGCAGTGTTCTGTGTTATCCATTAGGGCACCAAATTCTCATAACAATGCATCATATATCTGTAAATCCACAATCTCTCAGGTAAAAAAAAAAAAAAAAATGAAATAGACAATGCAACTAATACAAACTTAAGTAATACAACTTTCCTCCGTGTGACATTTGAATTCATTATTATTATTAATGCTAATATTATATACAGTGAGAGCCCCATCTATCGTGGGGGTTATGTGCCACCGCCCCCCTGCGAGAGGTGAAATCCGCGAAGTAGCGCCGTCACATTTATTTTATTATTTATATATATATTAAGGCTTTATAAACCATTTCCACTCTCTTCTTAACCTTTTCCACACCCTTATAAACATGTCTTATGCTCTTAAACAATTTCTACACTCTTAAACATATGTAATTTTAACAACATTTAAAATTCTACACACGTACTTACTGCTGGTGAGGTCACTTCCTGTTAACTAGCTCAAGCGGAAGTGGCATACACCACCACTGTGTATTCATCCGCTGATGAAATACAGTGCATACTGTTTTATTTTGATTTAAATGTTATTTTAATGTTTGAATTAACATTAAAAAAAAAAAAATATATATATATATATATATATATTCCAGAGTCCCGCGAAAGCAAAAAAAATTCCGCGAATCAAAAATTGAAAATCCGCGATGCACTGAACCTGTGATGGGTGAACCGCGATATTGCGGGGGCTCACTGTACTTTTGCTGTACATATTTCCCACTGTAACTTTTTTCCATACCTGTTATTATTGATTTTTCCCATTACTGTTTTTGATATATATATATATATTATAGGTTTCTTTATTGCTTATTTCATATTTAGTGTCTTGTTCTGCTAATCATATATCCTGTTTTTCTTTCCATTGTTATTCTTAAGCTATCTATCTATCTATCTAGAAGGGAAAATCAAAAAGTGAAGACAATTTTTAAATTACCCGATAACCTGCATAGCAAATGACAAAGAATTGAGTGAAGACATCTGTCTTCTCCAGCAAAGAAGAAATTGAAAAGGTTAATGTTCTTTTCGGACATGAAAGGGTCTATTCTTGCATATTTTTAAGTGCATGGGCAAACAGTGAACAGTGCAAATGACTGTGCATTGATGCAACATGAACTTAAACCTGCAATTCATAGCAAAAGAACAGGAGTACAAAAACAGTCTTGCTGCACCCAGACAATTGCACATCCTCATACAACAGTAACAGTACAGACAGTGCAATGGCTTCCACATCCTCCTTACAGCCCGGATCTGGTCCAAGCGATTAAAACATCTTTGGTCCACTGAAGGAGGTGCTGTGCAGTCACAGATTCACTTCTGAAGTAAAGGAAGCGGTGCTCACCTGGCTTTGGGAGCAGCCGAAAAACTTCTCTGCTCTATCTAACAATCTGTATCTTATAACAAAGTGTAGTTACAAACTACATGTCTGAATGACAAAAATTCACAGGAAAAAAATACGGATATTCAGTTACAGCATTCTAAACTCTAACAACATGACTGCCTTCTGACATCATTGAACTACTGTATAGCAATCTTTCCAAATACATAATTGACATTATATTTTGTCCTCCTTACTGGTTGAAAAACAGTTTCCAAATAAGGCGTGTTAATACACAAACTTCTGAGATACATTGTGTCTATATGTCTATATAATTCTATATATACACAGTACAGTATTTTCCACATGAGTATAGATAGATAGATAGATAGATAGATAGATAGATAGATAGATAGATAGATAGATAGAAC
>JAQMCW010000037.1:14123991-14137747 GCA_030068335.1 Chrysichthys cranchii | reverse complement strand
TCTGTGTGTGTGTGTGTGTGTGTGTGTGTGTGTGTGTGTGTGTGTGTGTGTGTGTGTGTGTGTGTGTGCGTTTGTTTTGAAATAAATGGGATCAAGCATAATTTAACCAGGTGGCGGTAGTCTGAGACCAAATTATTAAACTGCATTCGTTTATTTAACAGCGCAAATCTCTGCACAATATATCATCTATTCTTTGGAAAATTAGCTCCTGTGATGCCGGGTCATTTTTCCGACAATGCTGATGGTGTTTGACTTACAGCCCCATATAATTCACGGCCATTCTACAGCGAGAACAACTCATCCTCAGTATTACAAGCAATACATCTCAAGGGAGCGATTTTTATCGACATTTCCCATTACCGACTCTTCATGTTTATAGAGTCTATCATAAATATCCTCACCAGTTCAAAATCGGGATGGTTTTGTGTAGGATGAAGAGATCAATTGTCAGATGAGTTGAGCTAATGTCACACACACCGGTGGGTCAGATAGACTGTAAAATAGGCTCACCAACTTTCTGAAGGAGACTTAGATGGCACAGCATTGAGATGCAGACCTTATTATGATATAAAGGGTCAAGATGGATCTGTGGATTGCTTACAGGACACGGTGTCCTGGCTGAAAAATCCAGCTTGGTCTGACCATCTACCACACAAGTAGAGCTGGTCAAACTTGTAGCCCATGTTTGTAAATGTAAACCAAGTGCTTGTAGATGAAAATTGTTGAATTACTGTTACTAATCTTACATTGCACGCAAGTTATTTTTTACAGCAAGGCAAAAAGGTCACATCAGGGTCACAGGGAAGCTACATCCAATCCCAGCTGACTTCAGGCAGGAGACGGGGCACAACCTGCCCAGATTGCCAATCCATCCGAGGGCTAACAAAGAGACAAAGAACCTTTTACCTTCACATTCAGGGTGGCACGGTGGCTGAGTGGTTAGCACTGTCGCCTCACAGCGAGACGGTCCTGGGTTTGAGGCCCGGGTTCAGCACAGGTGTATGGAGTTTGCATGTTCTCCCTGGGTTCGTGTGGGTTTCCTCTGGGTACTCCGGTTTCCTCCCACATGTCTGTGGGGATTAGGCTGATTGGCTGCTCGAAATTGCCTGTAGGTGTGAATGGTTGTCTGTCTCTGTGTGTTGCCCTGCGGTGGATTGGTGACCTTCCCAGGGTGTGTCCCTCTCTCGCCTGATGTTAGCTGGGATTGGTGCCAGCCATCAGGATTGATGACCTAACCAGCATGTTTTTTTTTTTTATGTGGGAGGAAACCGAAGAACCCTGAGGAAACCCACGGCAGGCATGAGCATGAACATACAAACTCCAGAGAGAAAGGCCCATCGGCTGGCAGGTTTGAACCCAGAATGCGAGGAGACGGTGCCAACCACTGCCCCATGGTTCCATCAATTCTGTTTATTTATTGATCAGTTTGGTCAGGAAATAAGGAACCTGGGAAGTAACTTACCAGTCGACCGCTTTGACCAGCTCGGTTTGCGTTTTGGTACCTGTCCAGAGGTCCTACGTTTATGTGTAGAATCAGCTGATTTCCTGTCAGCACACTGTCTCCCAGCGTTTCACTAAATTCACCATTACAGGCTGCACGAGTCACTAAAAAAAGCAGCATTTCACATATCTGCACGGTGCCTATCGCTCACCTCGTGCGTTACCGCTTTAAACACCTTCCCTACCATCACATTCCCACAGTCGGGCCGAGCGCGCGTCACTGACTAACGCTTAGCGGCGCTCCCGTAATTCCCACAGCCAGCCAATCAGCATGCGCGTTGAATGCCTAGCTGAGAAAAGCGTTCAATAAAACACGCCGATATTCAGGAAGTACGCCGTGCGGGCTGCGTTGCCAGGAGAACCGAGCAGTGCAGTGCAGTGTAGTGTAGTGTAGTGCGCGAGACCAGAAGCGCGCTAGAGGCTGACGCAGAGCGCCGTGTTGTTGTTGTTGTTGTTTTTTTCCCCCCTCAGGAACCCGATATACTCTCACATTTTCATAGGGGGTTTAATGCGTTTGCGACAACAAGGACCTTTCACAGGTACACGCGGTTTTTATTATTATTATTATTATTATTATTATTATTATTATTATTATTATTATTATTTCGCGTCGTCCCCCAGAGCAGAGCAGAGTAGGGTTTAGGGCTAGCCTGAAGACTGCTCCACACGCAGGCGACACTGCCATTACTGCTAATTCACTGTACATTATTTAGGCGACGACAGTTTTGCGCCATTATTGCCTGTCTAGTCTGTCCACATGACAAATTCAAGAGTAGAAATGCTGCCCCGGGTTTAAGCTCACCGTGGACACAGCTGCTTTGGGTTACTTCTTCATTCAACTCACAATACTACTGTAGTGTACTTCTCCAGCTCTCTGCTCGCATTGTGGAGGGAGGATGCTGCAAAGCGCCTAGTTTCAGACCTTTAACTGCACGTCTAGTGTGAAAGACTGATGAACGTGGAAGTTATTATACTGATTTTCTGTGGGTAATATTGTGTTGGCAGGGTGCTCGAGGTATGACACTGACCAGGGGCTCCTTCACATACTCAACAGGAGAAGAGTACAATGGTGAATGGAAGGAAGGCAAGGGACTCTCCCTCTATAACTCCTGCTTTTCCACTATACTGACACTGACATTTTGTTTCCACCCTCATCTACTGCCATGCCCGGCATGCTGTGTAAGGCGTTCAGGATTCATAATATAAAGCATTAGCATGTACGTATGGAGTATGCAGTCGCTTTATATATAGTACTATAATTGACATGGGTATGGAATTATTTCCTTTAGGTAAATTCATAGCACATACATATTTATGCGACGTACAATCTGCTGCACACAGCTTTCCCAAAGACAGCTTGCCAGAAGGCAAAATCTTAGAAGCCCCCATATGACTCAGTCCCTCAAGATATCCCTCTGACAGCATTTACAAGCTTTCAGTGGATTATAGTCGAGAGGTGCGGTAAGAAATCCAGTGACGGGAGTAGCTTGGGAAAAGAGACACACTGACAGGAAAACCTGAATTATTCACAGCATGCCTTTGCAAACTGGAAAAAAAAAAGCACAGGGCAACATCTAAAACTGATTACAATTTGTATTAGCCCAGAGATCCAAATGAGAAGTCAAAGATTTGCTTTATGTAATCTATACAGGAAGGAGACATGGTGTAGGACAACTGAAGTTCTCTGATGGCACTTGCTACAAGGGTCACTTTGAGAACGGCCTGTTCCATGGCTCTGGGGTCTTAATGTTCCCTGATGGATCCAGGTGAGAGATTATGTAATCAGATTGCAATCCTCAGGCAACATAGTGATATTTCAGCATATACTGTATCTAACTAATTGGCATGCTTTATGGATAGCTTCATGGATTATTGTCTTTCATATGTTGTTGAGCAAAAATCAATCTGTCACTGTTCAATTCAAGGTATGAAGGTGAATTTGCCCAAGGAAAATTCCAAGGTGTTGGGGTCTTTAGCAGGTTCGACGGAATGAAGTTTGAAGGAGAATTCAAGAATGGTCGCGTAGAAGGACATGGTACTTTTTTTCCCTGCTCTGCTCTGATTCAGCTATTCAATTGTGACTGTAAATAAGGATCAAAAGAGCAGTGATAAATGAAAATAAAATCACATATTCACATAATATTTATGTGAATTGTATATCAGGGTTTGCAAATTTTATACAGAAAAGGATAAAAGTTGTGCCAATGCTTAAGCTAAGAGTTAGTTGGTACTGTATATATGAGTGCATTATTGTTTTGTCATCAATGGAGTTAGTACAATAATAACCTTGTAAATTTAACCCATTGGAATTGCAATTCACCAATAACATAGAATATCCTCCCCAGAAATTTCCATCATTAAAATATTATATGCATGTTGTACATGTTGAGCTAAGTTTATCATACATCATGTTTTTCTATCATTTATCAGTTTCAGCAGTAACTTCCTAGATACGAATGAATAAGGATATTGTCTGTTCTTTGGCTTTGCCTGCAGGCTTACTGACATTTCCGGATGGTTCCCATGGCATTCCACGTAACGAGGGGGTCTTTTCTGACAACAAGCTGCTGAAGCGGGAGAAGAGCCAGGCGGTGGTGCAGAGGGCCCGGAGCTCAGCTTGCACTGCACGCAGCCTCTCAGTATGATCAACACACTAATGACCTGATAATCACCATGCTGCTGCTCTCCGATCAGCTTCCCAAAAATCCAGTCCTACTGCAGAGTCAAACATCAAGAGTGAAACTGATTCAGGATCTGCAAATAGAGCTCTCTTTCATGTGGGCGTTGCAGCAGACCCTCAGGAATGGATAACAGGGTTTCCTTTCCCTCTGTCTCTCTTTCTCAGTGCTGGTCTGCCTCTGATGCCTCTAGCTTAAAATGTATAGAAAAAAAAAACTGGGCAAGGCCATTACTGCTGCATCAGTGTAAACTGGTTCATCGTAGATATGGAGAAACCAAAGTCACCATCAACAACATGGGGCTACTGAGTGTTCTGTATGAGGAGTCTGTGTGTAACAGTGAGTTTCTTTGCCTTTTGTGAGACTGTGATTGTGCATCATCTTTATTATTTATCTATTTATTTAACGTTTGTTTATTTAAATGCTATTTCAAGCACTTTTTTTTCCATTTTGGTAAAAACAATCTGACTTGAGTATAAATTCACTTAGATGTATATCAAAATGTAATTTCTGGATTTGTATATACCTCATGAAAAACAACACTGTCTATCCAGTATTGATGTTCGAGATAATCAGAAGCCTATACACGTGATGGACGTTTTTGAGTGCAAAGCCGATGATGTGCTTTTAACTGAAATCAGGCAGCCTGGGCAACGAAGAGTCCACGCAGGCGATCCTTTCTGAATGTGCATATTCTCACCAGTGTGTATCATCTATCTTCATGCACTTTGTGTAGTATTTTCTTAATTCATGTATGGACAGAAAAGTTTAGTCAGGCAGTACTAACTGTAATAATTGTAACTACATGGTAAAAGCATGTATCTGATCTTTTTTTATTCAGAATGGTGTGAGGGGGACTTGGATTTCCTCTTTATCATCACCATAATAACACTGAAACAGTAATGGAGCGTATCTTCAAAGAACTAACATAACCATGGGTGTGGCTGTAGTCCATTGATTCAAACATCAGTGGTGTATTCGGCTTATCACCGAGTTCAAGTAATAATCCTATTTGTTAATACTATCATCCAGGTAAGGACATCTGAATATTGAGAAAACAGATTCGAAAGCTGGTGTTTGGGGGAAGAGAAATAATAACTGGATTTTAAAAATATGGAGGGACACATTCTTTTTAACCTTAGTGGAAACCACACCTATTGTTATAGCACCGACAAGGTATTAGTGTTGTTATGGAATTAAACAGATACAATAGATGTCTAAATATTAACTACAAACTATAAATACAGCTTATACAAATAATTTAAGACGTAATAACTGATACACAACACAAATACAAACAAAATATTTTTCTTGTTTTTTTTTTTTAAATTTTTTTTTGATTAGTTAACTGTAGTTACACTGTTTTACCATGTGCAATGTCCAGAAGAGCTGTACTCATTACTTTATCTATACTCTGACACCAAAATGTGTATTAACTTCAGTATTTACTTGAAAAGTTTAAAAGAGTGAAAATGCAGAAAATCTGTTTTCCTTTGAGGAAATGAGGTGCTAAACGAGTGTTTCATTTGTTATTTCACTCTTTGTGAGGAGAAATTTCAGTGCTTGACTTTCCACTCATCCACAAAATACTTGCCCCATACAATACAACAGACTATTAAAAAAAAAAAAGGAGATGATCAACATGTGATGTTTCATGTTTTGCCAGTCTAGAAGAGCAATCTCATAACGCATGGAGAAATCACTACGTAACTGTGTAACACTGAGGGCAGGATAGGGTTTATGGCACAAAATGGCGCTCTCTAGTGGCCATATTGACAGTTAGCATTTCTGAATCAGGGAAAATTTACAAGTAGGCCTAGATTTTAGGTACTGTTCTTCTATAATTTATATAAAAAGTGTAAGATGATACTTTGAGGGTTTTTTTTATGTGTTGTATTGATTTGTTGTTCTATGGCATGTTTTATTTATAGTAGAGATAAACTAGTGTCTGTGCAGTGGTCAAAGGTGCAATGCTGGTAATCATCCTTCATTGCTTCATGATGAGAATCTCAACGAACCACGTATGGTTCAGGAGACCTGCAAATATCAGTGGCTGCAAATATCAAACAATTTTCTGTTTTCTTTTTTTCCTTTCTTGTGTTTTTTTTATATGTAGATATGTGTTAGGGCACAACATGTTGCCTTTACAATGCAAAAGAAGATTCATACAGTCTTCCAATTTACACATTACTTATCATTCACAAACACATGGACGAACCCCAAACCAAAACCATTTAAAGCAAAACTGCTCATGAAAGTTGCAAGAAGAAAATGAATGCTACTTTAGCTGGCGTAAAGCTTGCTTAAATGACTGAGCATATGGCGGTGACAATCAATCTCTCATCGCACACAAAGTGTCAGGAACTTCGAGGTCACATGTAAGCAGAGCCACATACAAAAATTTTACCCTCAAGAAGCCTTCATAGTGGGAGGGTGTGTATGTGTGAATTCAGTATGCACATATTGATCTGCGCATGTTGTCTCTGGTTAATGGACACCCGTGGCATATTGGGGGTGGGGGTGGGGGGTTAAGGAGGATGGAGTAACAGGTATCCTTCTCTAAGGTTTAATTACAACATTAGAAAGCATGATATTGCTGACCCATGTGACTGGCAAGGGTACAGTATATCCATTTCACTCATGCAAAAGGGTAACCCCTGATAGTAACAGGAAAGTATGCACTAATGCCTCTTCACAAAGCCTAGTGCTAAGTCAGGGACAAAACAGAAATCCTAACCCCGCTTCCCCTGTGTCCCTGGAACATGGCACGTATTCATAAAAGAGGGTCAGTGCATTTGTGCTTTAATGTAGTTAACATTAATGTGGGTAAACATGACTAAGACACCATTTCAATCCCAATGTCAACAGAAGATGAATTGCACACGAGGTATTAGCATGAGTTACTGTGTGATCTGAGCATAACAGTGACATGAAAGTTGTACTCAGTAATGTGGCTTTGCTTAAAATGCTTGAAACACTGTAATGTGTCATCTAAAATATAAAATATTTTGATTGTTAATCCAAATTGATTCAATAAAATAAAAAATAAAAAAATCCTGAGAGTTTTTTGTTCAAACATATACTCAGGAAGCTGTTGTAATATCACTCGGTTGTATTTACGTCTGTGCTGTACACCTGTGGGTTAGATATGAAGCAAATTGACCATTTAAAGTCAATCGAATAAACACAGCAATACAAAGATTTCTATACAAACCCATGTGCAGTCTGTAGATAAAACGCAGTCAATAATTCTATCCCAGTGAAAGACAGCATAAATCTTTTAATGTGAGGACACCAGTGTCATTAGCTGGACTTTATAAAATATGACCTTAAACTGAGGGCATGCTATTTCATCTGCTCCAGTTTTTCCAGCGTCTCCTTAGTATCACACTGCCACATCTTCACCTGCTCTGTCGCTGTGACACCCTCCTGAGAAACACGGATGCACACTTTGATATACACGATATGGCCAAAAATATTTTGGCGCCTGACCAGCATACCCATACATGCTTGGTGAACATCTCAATACAGTCCCCAGTTTGCTGTTATAATGAGCTGCACTCTTTTGGGAAGTCTTTTCACTAGATTTTGGAGCGTGACTGTGGGGATTTATCCATTCAGTCACAAGAGTATTAATGAGCTCAGGCACTGGGGTGCAGTTGGTGTTCCAGTTCATCCTCCAGGTGTTTAGTGAGGTTGAGGTCAGGGGTCTGGGGAGGACACTTCAGTTTTTCCACTCCAACCTTGGCAAACGCTTTGTACACAGGGGCACTGTCATGCTGGAACAGGTTTGAACCCTTCGTTCCAGTAAAAGGAGGTTGTAGTGCTACATTATACACATAAATTAAAGATAATTAAGTGCTTCCAGCTTTATGGCAGCAGTTTGGGGAAGACCCACATATGGGTGTGATGGTCAGGTGTTATGACACAGGTGCTATGTAGTATATCTTAAAATCGTTTCTTTTTTTCTTCTTTTTTTTATCATTGCAATACTCACAGAATTCTTAATCTTCATGTCTGCTCCTGCCAATATTAGCGACTTGACTATTTTGTATCGGTTCAGTCTGACAGCATCGTGCAATGCAGTATCACCCTCCTTAAAACAAGGAGAGTAATGTTAATGGTATAACAGATCACACATGATTTTTACACGCTGATTAAAGCTGAAAATCTTATAGTTCCTACCCGATCGTTGGCATTAATCTGGACACCACTGGACACAAGGTGCTCCACAACTTCCCCGTGACCTGTTCTGGTAGCCACATGTAATGGAGTGCTCAGAAGCTGTGGGCATCAGAAACCATGCACTGATATACGAAGAATTTCCTTCCATTTATGCAATATTCATTTATACACATGGCCAGACCATCTGACCATCATACCCATATGAACCTTTTGAGAAAACTCTGATCATAGAGTATCTCTATTTTGTAAAGATCTTTTACTTTGTCTTTGACATTTAAGTCAGCTCCTCTGCTCTGCAGGAGCTTAAGAACAGCTAGACTTCCACCCCTGCAGGCCCAGTGCACAGCCGTACATGCCAACTGAGAAAATAACATAGAATAAAACATAGAATTCAAGACTGTGCCATGAAGGAAAGAAGAATCGAGAATCAACACTGACTCAAAATTTCTTACCCGGTCCTCCAAGTTGATGTTTGCTCCCTTATCCAGTAACCTCTCCACAAGCTTAACATGACCCTCAAAGGCAGCCCTGTGAAGTGCTGATTTTCTGAACTGGAAAAAAAAAAAAAAGTGCGTTATTTTATTTATTTTGTGGATATCATTACTGAATTGTACATGTAAAGGACATCAGAAGTACCTCATCCGCTGTGTTTGGGTCTCCTCCATCTTCTAAAAACTTAGCAACCACATCAAGGTTTCCATTTGTGGCTGCCTTTAAGAAGTTTTCACAATCCACAGGACCCTAAAAGATAAAATAACACATCTAACTGTAACTGAAATAAATGAAAATAAGTAATAAAAAGTCTTTTTTTTAGGATTAAATGACACTAATCAGTGGTTTAAAACAGAAATTAATAAATGGTTTGCCATAAAATGAATTTAGAGAAACATGCTTGAATTTCCTTACCACATGAATATTGGTTAGGTCACTAGATTTTGCTGCTTGATTCTTCATCTTTGTCTTTAAACGGAGCTCAGTAATATTCACAGCACCACCTAGGTCCACTATCTCATTCCTAAGATCAGACGAGGTCTTCCTTACCCGCTCCTCCACCTGATGACATTGCCGCTCATGTCAGTGAAATACAATATTGTGTGTGGATAGATAGATATATAGATAGATAGATAGATAGATAGATAGATAGATAGATAGATAGATATTGTATATATGAAGTGGTGCTGCAATGTAAGAAGTACAGTAATGTACATTAAAGCATAAATAAACAATCAAGCTGTTGCAGTAGTTTTACTATGAGCTACCCTTTCCTCTCCTGTTTACCATTACACTGCAAGTTAAAGGGGCTGGCCGACCCGTCCCAGAATTACCAACTGACGAGTCACCATTTTCAATAGCATTCTTTTGACCCTATAGTTATTCTCACTGTAATGGTCCTGAACTAGCCTCAGCCAGGTCAAAGGCAGTCGTGAAAAACGATAAGTTAAGGCATATTTTATTCAAAGTTTCCACATATGACATGTGAATAAAGAAAAAGCTCATGGATGGGATTCAATATGGAGTACTGACAGTGAATTTGTGGAGGTCTTGCTTCACAGAGAGCAAACAACCAACAGTGCACTGGATTCTGGGAAGGGTGAGTCGAACCTTTTAAGGGTGGGGAATCTGTGCTGGATTTCATCATTTCTGACCTCTAATAATATCGATTCCAAGCTCTAAGCTTGTAATACCATGAGATGCCAGTTTGGATTATGGTAGTCATATTGCAGACTGACTAAAACTGACCATCTGAAAGCTCTCTAACCACATTAGCGGCAACTCTATTATGACCCAAAAAAGCCAATAAATAATGATATCATTTTACTCATATGACAAATATGAATTTGAAATTCCAGATTATATTACTCAGCTTTCTAATGTTTTGCCCCTCCCTGCTGAAATAAGATAACTTTTATTTATTTATTTATTTATTTATTTATTTATTTATTTAAATGAATATGCATGGCAACAACCACTCACTGGAATATTGGCAAAACTCTGATGGAGTGATTCATTGCTCATTTCTCTTCTGTCTTTAGGATCATCCACAATCAAAATTCCCAGCTTCTGTGCACGCGTTCTGCATTTCTGAAAACAATCAATGTCATACAGTTCAAAGAAGTCAAAAGCAACATCAGATCAGAGGCATGTAGCTTTTAATAAACTGATATGATTGTGTAACATATGAATTGCTAATTTGGCAACAGAAATAGATGGAAGGATTATAAAATCAATTATTATCAAAAAGATTTCATAAAAATTTAAATATAAAGAAATTCCTCTGGGATAATTGAATTAACTTTAGTTTGTTCGGATCAGCCAGGGTGTCGTCTCAAGTGTGAAATATGCGTTATAGAAACAATTTCAACCTGTAGAGTAACTTTTGCTGAACAATCCCACACGCAAACTGAAAGTAAATGTAACATTTTGTTAATAAGGCTGATTTTGCTTGATTTATAATGAATGAGGAAAATTTGATGTACATCAAAGAGATCGTAATTGTAATCAGTCTATGTAACTGTCAACGTTTAAGTTTAAAGTTATGAGCTGACACCTAAGATCTACAACAGTTTTGTCATTCATAGTATTCTATTTAACATGTACCCTAAACATCCTAGAAACAGCTGAACTCAGACTACTTTACTGACATATTATCAAAGCATTTATAAAGTTCCATATCTAAAACTTAATTTAAAATATCTCAGAAAACATGCCATACCTGCTTATGTTGGTCCAGCTCAGCTTTTCGGTCCACTACGGCAGTGGCCCACAGGATATCCTTGTCCATAATGATAAACTGAATCAATATAGATAAGCAAAATGATTCCAGTTAGAAATCTGTAGAATCTCTTTCAAGCAAAATTGCTTCTATACTGATGTCATTTAATTATGAATGAGAATATGAGCAGTAAGTGACACATACAAATAAGCAGCCTATTGATTGTGCTCAGGGAGAAAGGGCTATAGAGAATGGAAAGTAGTGTTCTTCTACCACACAGCAGGCATGCAAATCCCACAGCATGCTTTCTGTGACAGGTGTGGTCAGGAGTTGGACTACACACTGACACATGACACACTCCAAGACCATAAACTCGCTTGCATTGTACTCATTTATTCAACCTTTTTTTCTTTTTCTTTTTAATGAGTATCTGCTTAATAAACACAATATTTTGGAGATTATGTTGTTTATAATCATTTCACTAGTGTCAAATGATAGCTTGTAAATACATACTACTCTCATATTATATAATGACCCATCACTACTGATTAATATTCTGCATTAATATCAACAAATATTATTATAAAAATATAACCCCCAATATATATATATATATTTTTTTAAACCCTAACCCCCTTGGCGATGTGATTATGTCACAATGCGAAACTTTAAAAGAACCTGGTTTTTCTAATTAAGAATGATTTATGCTCCAGATGACAATCCTTGACAGATGTTAAGGAACATCTGCCTAAAGGATATACGGAAATAGTAATTGTATATGGAAATGTTAAATGTTAGATATAGATGAATTTCAGTCTATTAGTGAATTTACCAATATCCCAGTGTCTAAAGAAACTCGACACTTTGGTGTTTTTCTTCCAGCTTTACAATACAGTGAATTAATTCATGGATGTATTAATATATGAGATTGTAAAGGCAAATTTTATATTTTGGGAGACTTTGCAATAAGGATTAGCATTTAAAATTCTCAGTTTGTTTAAAACATTAAAAAATATATGATACTAATTCTTGAAATCTGTAATGAAAATGTGTTCCTGTAAAGAGTATTTCGCATAGGAGATCCCTCAATGACAGGTGAATCATTAACCCTGACTGTCAAGGATCAGTCCGAGATAAACACTCGCATAGCTGCTGTTTAGAGTCACAGCAGTGGAACTGCCACCGATCTCTCCTTTCCTCAAACCTGACTGCTTTTTGAGGCCAAGCATTACAAATAACATCTAAAACGCCAAGTAAGTGCGCAACCATTTTTGGAAATGTTACTGCAATGTTATCTAATGCACTAGCTATTCCCCACATGGAAGGAATGTGACGGGAGCTTTTTGTGAGTCGGGGATTTGAAATGCTTCCAGACTTCCTGCTTTTACTGTGGAGGCTTCTGTTATGCTAATTACAGGAGGAATGCTCAGGAAGCGTTCATAGAAGCTTGGGATCCTGTGGCTAGATGGTGACTTTAAAGCACCTGAGCGTGAAGCAGCATGAGGAAAACAGTGTTCCACTGCTGGCTGAAGCAGACAGCGCAGAAAGCGTGGGCATGAAACACATGAGGGAGCCCAGAGAATTCTTCCTCTCACAGTGAGTTCAGACAAAATGGAAAACAAGGAAATTTAATGACTTGCATGAGTTACGTGAAGGATGTGTTGATTTTTCTGTAAATTGTAGAAGAGTATTAGATAATGGAATACACTATGTCTATGCTCTCCCTGCGAAGGCGGAAAAACCTTGGCCTGAGCCTTGCTCTACTCCTGAGCTGTTATTCAGCAATTCTTGTCCCTGCTTATCTGCCTACTAAACAACCGACCTGGACTGAAAGCTCCACAGAAGAATATCGGGTACAGAGTTAATGTTTATCTTCAGCCTGTGATATTTTCTTATAATATATGTGAACTCCAAGGTCTGTAACTCAATCCTTAGCTGTGAGGAGTTTGTTCTCCCCATGTCCTTGTGGGTTTCCTCTGGATTTTCTGGTTTCCTCTCATTTACCAAAAACTTGCCATTGGGGTAACTGACCTAGATAGAGTGCCCCTCAGTGTGAATGAGTGTGTGAATATGGGCATGCATGGTGGCCTAAGAAGGAATGATATCCTATCCATCTAGATCCATCACCACCCTGACCAGGATATAGTGGAAGATGAATGAATCAATGAATGAATGAATACAGGAAATAAAGGTTACTTATTGACTTGTAATAGTATTGTCCACATTTTACAAGAGCTCTAAACATTCTGTATGTCACATTCTTCCTTTAGGCGATACTGAATCACTCAGCAGCTTTGCTGTCTCAGCCATGTGTAGGCGGCTTTACCAAGGCAAAGCTGCAGAAAGAGCTGAATCTCCACAGTTTGCTTCATATTCCCGCGTTTGTACAGAATAGAACCGGACACTGGGAACTGGCACCTCCACTTGGTCTGCTAGGCAGTGAGAGTACACTAGCACAGGCACTAAGAGTTCTGCCCCAGTCTGGACTGCCCTCTGTCGCAGACAGATGTAGAAGATGTATAGTGATTGGTAGTGGTGGAATCTTACATGGCAAGCATCTTGGAGCCCATATTGATAAATATGACATCATAATAAGGTTAGTTCAGCTAACACCATTTATTATATACCGAGATATATATATACCGAGATTTTATATATATATATATATATATATATATAT
>JAQMCW010000037.1:14105524-14118067 GCA_030068335.1 Chrysichthys cranchii | reverse complement strand
ACACACACACACACACACACACACACACACACACACACACACACACACACACACATATATATATATATATATATAAAAACACACACACACACACATATATATATATATATATATATATTTATAAAAACCACTAATTATTATATAATTAGTGTTTATATGATGAAGCAATCTAAAATTTATTTGTAACGGTTTGTTTTTCCTCATGGAAGAGTGTTTAAGACAGGACTCTGCTCTTTCCCATTTCTTGGGAACGAAACAGGCTTTTATATGAATTTTTTTTTTATTATTATTAAGTTTAAGAGAGAATAAAACAGAGAGGCTGGTGAAAGTATGGTGTGTCATTCTCAAAAATGCATGACATCCTTCTGATTAAAAAAAATGTATAAAATTTTTTTCATTTTTGGCAAATTCCTGAGAAATAGGAGAAAGAAAACACTTCAAGACATGCTCTATTAAACAATAATTACCTTCAGAGTGTTAACACATCACAGCACAGAATTACTGATTATTTTCCTATGTTGTCCTCGTTGTTTGTTACATACAGTGCATTCAGAAAGTATTCAGATCCCTTTCAATTTTTCACCATTTGTAATGTTGCAGCCTTATGATAAAATCAAATTAATTTTTACTTAATATAAGCACCTTTTTGAGCTAATACAGCCATGAGTCTTGGGAATGATGCAACAAGGTTTTCACACCTGGATTTGGGGATTTTCTGAAACTCTTCTGTACAAATCCTCCACAGCTCTGTCAGGTTTGATGGGGAATGTTGGTGTACAGCCATTTTCTGGTCTCTCCAGAGATGTTCAATTGGGTTTAAGTCAGCTCTCTGGCTGGGCCATTGAAGGACATTCATGGAGTTGTTCCTAAGCCACTCCTTTGTTGTTTTGGCTGTGTGCTTAGGGTCATTGTCATGTTGGGAGGTGAACCTTGGGCCCAGTCTGAGGTCCTGAGCACTCTGGACTAGGTTTTCATCCAGGATATCTCTGTACTTCACCACATTCATCTTTTCTTTAACTACAACCAGTCTCCCAGTCCCTGCAGCTGAAAAACACCCCCACAGCCTGATGCTGCCACCTCCATGCTTCACTGTGGGGATTGTATTGTGTAGGTGATGAGCAGTGCCTGGTTTCCTCCACACATAACACTTAGAATTAAGGCCTAAGAGTTCAATCTTGGTTTCATCAGACCAGAGAATCTTATTTCTCACAGTCTGGGTGTCTTTTAGGTGTTTTTTCATGTGTCTTGCACATGTGGCTTCCATCGAGCCACTCTGCCATAAAGCCAAGATTGGTGAAGGGCTGCAGTGATAGTTCTCCTTCTGGAACTTTCTCCCATTTCCACACAGGATCTCTGGAGTTTACCCAGAGTGATCTCTGGGTTCTTGGTTACCTCTCTCACCAAGGCTCTTCTCCCCCCAAAAAAAAGTTTGGCTGGGTGGCCAGCTCGAGGAAGAGTCCTGGTTGTCCTAAACTTCTTCCATTTAAGGATTATGGAGGCTACTGGGAACATTAACTGCATCAGAATTTTTTTTGTAGCCTTGTCCAGATCTGTGCCTTGCCACAATCCTGTCTCTGAGGTCTTGGGGCAGTTCCTTCGACCTCATGGCTTAGTTTGTGCTCTGATATGCACTGTGAGCTGTGAGGTCTTTTATAAATAGCTGTGTGCCTTTCCAAATCATGTTCAAATCACTTTCATTGAACACAGCTGGACTCCAATCAAGGTGTAAAACCATCTCAAAGATGATCAAGAGAAATGGACGACACCTGAGTTAAATGTCAGTGTCACAGCAAAGGTCTGAATACTCATGTCCATGTGATATTTCAGTTTTTCTTTTCTTTTTTTAGTAAATTTGCAAAGAATTCTACAATTCCATGTTTGTGCTGTCATTATGGGGTATGGAGTGTAGATTCATGAGAGAAAAATAAATTTGATTTCGGCATAAGGCTGCAACATTACAAATAGTGAAAGATTTAAGGGGGTTTGAATACTTTCTGAATGCACTTCCATGTATTCTTCCCATTCCTAAAAAGGTTTTTTTCATCCCATTCTGGAATGATGGAATTTAAACACATTACCTGTAATAATCCCAAGCAAGCATTCCTATAGGAGCAGAGTCATCAGGAAGGTTAGGAATATCTACCACCTCTAGCTTGTAACCCTGCAAGGACCAGGACAACAAATTAACTTTATTTGAACAATGCTCTCTGAGTTTCTTTCATTTGGATTCATTCATTAAAATGAATGTGTATTGCATTTGCAAAATATTCAATTTTCGAGAAACACCGATGCTAAAAATGAAGATGAATCTTACACATACCGTTTCATTCTCAAACCACAAGAAGTAGCAGAAGTAGAAATCTCCATCTCTCAGTGTCACAGTGGTATAGCCTTTCTGCAAATAATGCCTTGTTGTTGCCACAAGACTCCACAACTGTTAAAAAACAAAGCATGGACAGTTATGACAGTGATTAATGTACAGGATGCAGCAAAAGCTAAGGGTTCAAAACAGACACCGCCCAATAAATGCTTTTATATATAAAATCAACAACAGAAAAGTGTGCTGTGCCTGGTAGGTTTCATACAAACCTTGTTTTTAATAAAGTGTGCTATGGGACCTTTTCCCAACTCTGAAGCAGAGCCCTCAGTCACACTGAGAGACGGCGCAATCATTTGTCCGGCAGTACGGTCCACGTAAATGAAATGCACAAGACCAGGGAATTCCTCCAGGTACGTGAGGACATGGTTAAAGTAAATACATCCAAATAGAGGAAACAAGGCTTCAATAAAATATTCCAAATGCATAATGTCTGCATACTTGTTCTCTAAGCAGTCCATATTTACTTGTTTAGTCGCATGAAATGTTTTTCTTTGCAAAGTAAGCACACAGCGATTAATTATGAACAGACGGCAAACAGATTTTAGGCGACTGTTCTTACAAGTTTCGACTCTAACAAAACATGGTATGTTGGTCTCTTTTGAAAATCATGCAAGAAGTGCAGAATATCCACAGTATATTATCAAGTCATTATCTCTATGTTTACTTATCACATCCTAAAGACAGAGATGCCAGCATTTCTAACAAGGAAAAAAAAAGTGTGGATGTGTGGCAAGCAACAGTAATAAAACAGCAAGGCAAATTCCAGTGCAATGGCACCAAACAGACCACAGTCCCATCCCACTGTTTTCAGGATCTTGTGAACTCAAAGGTCAAAGTTCACCTAGACAAAGTCAGTGTGAAGTAAAGGTAGCCTCGACCAGAAGCATATGTGTAATTTTACATCCCTTATCGCTTCCCATTTCAGTGAATTTCCTTTTCTATTGGGTGAATTATTTTTGCAAAGTAATGGTATATTTTCACAACCCTCAAATGTGTCGATATGGCACCAAGAGTACAGAAACCCCAGGGCAGACTTCAGCTCAATGAATACACTGACACATTAGAGAAAGGGTCTCCTAAAACCCAACACGGTGCCACTGAAGGCAAGGATATGACACCATGGTTATATTTCTCTTGCTCTTCACCAACAGAAAGTCCTTCCAGTCCATCAGCTTTTCTCTGAAATGGAGAGGAAAGGATGCGAAGGCAGAGTTCTTTATGAAATTATACAGTTAAAAGCTCCGTTTTGAACTGAATTTCTAGATACGAGAATCAAACTGAGACATACTGCACCATGTTCAGCGCCCGTTCTTGAAGCGTAGCGGCGAGACGCTGATTACCACTCATACACACAGCTGCGAAACACTGGTGGTACACGGCACACAGCTGAGTCTTAATGCTACGGCATATTGGCACTAACCTGCACAAACATAAGCCATAAAACACTGGGATTAAATCATGTACTGTTCTAGTTTAAATAAAGTCACTTGCCAAACATAGGGATGAAAGGGAAGAGAATGCATGGATGCCCAGATCCCAGTTACATAGTGGCTTATATGGATCACCCTACCGCCTAGACCATGTGTTTCAACTAAAATTTGTAATGGTAAGCTTTGTAACATGACAGAAACGAATTGCTTTATAGCCATTAATGATTATCTCATGGCTATAAATACAACATGAGGTGAACATGAACATCGACATGAATATGAGCTATGTTTTGTTTTATAGAGGTGATTCAGGTAACCACTTTAGACTAACATCATGAATGCTGAACAGATAAGACATATATTTTGAATATAGGATCAGTTCAGTTCATGTTTAAAAAGAAATCATTGAACTTTGCCATTTTTTTTTTTAAATACTCTGTTCGGTCAACTGATATACTTATTCAGATTTAATGTAGACCATGTTCTATCAGATCACAACACCTGAAACAGATTTATAAAAACAGACACTCACGCTTTTGTGATGCCAGGTCCAGATCGGTTGAAAGCCTTTTTCTTGAACTCTGACCAAGTGTTTTGAAGTTGCGAGGCCTAAACATAAGAATAATGACTCCAAAAGATTGAAAAACTAAATACTAAAAAAGGAATTCTAGACCTTACACAACTTAAATGCCAAATGTTGAAACATGTAGTATTAATTCTGTGAAATATATATTCACTGAATCCTAACCAGGATGCCCATGCTGGCCAGCATTCTGATGAACTTGTCCACTCTGGTGCGGAGTTCCTGGATGGGAGGTTGACCTCGCAAAGCCGCTGTCCCCTCTAACCCTTCACTCAGCCTCTTTTCCAGCTTAGCAAAGGCCTCCAGTAACACATAGACAGACATGGCCACCTGGCTGTTAGGAATCTATCGATGCAAACAGAAATAGCCAAAGTCTCTGATCAAATCCTCAGAAAATCCAAACATTAAAAATAAACTGAACATGTAAAGTCTGTGTTGAAAGAAATCCTACAGCTCCAAACAAAATAAAGTTCCATTGCACACTGGAAAACATTTGCTATACTGGAACCAGATTTTACAGTGTATACAGCTGTCATGCAATATTTCTCAAGATTTGTTAAACCGGGAAAACGCTGAAGTGTTAATGGAATATTGCATACAGGAAGTGGTGCCACCTAGTGGCTGTCAGTCTCATTTACCTTGCACCTACATCTACAAGAAACTGAAATGATCTTGCTTCACTGAACGGTTTCAAACTCTCTGCTCTGCAAACTGTTCAGGTCGTAACTACAGTAAGAGTTTAGGTTGGAATATGGCTGTACCTCACATTGACTATAATACAGGATAATGTCTACAGCTACATATTAAACAAGTTCCCCATGAACTTTGTTAAAACAAATATATAGGGTTACATATGTCATATACACTATACGGCAAAAACTTGTGGACACCTGAGCATCACACCTACACATGCTTTTTGAACATCCCATTCCTGATTTAGTTCCCCCCTTATAATAACCTCCACTCTTCTGAGAAGGCTTTCCACTAGATTTAGAATGGGGTTGTGGGGATTTGCTCAATCAGGCACTAGAGATTTAGTGAGATCAGGAACTGATGTCAGACGAGACAGCCTGGGGTGCAGTCGCATTCCAGTTCATCCCAATGGTGTTCACTGGGGTTGAGGTCAGGGATCTGTGATAGCAACTTGAGATCTTCTACTCCAACCCTGGCAAACAATGACTTCATGGAGCTTGCTTTGTGAACAGGGGCATTGTCATGCCGGGACAGGTTTGGGCCCCTCACTTCCAGTGAAGAAAAATTGTAATGCTGCAGCATACAAAGACATCTGGGTTGCTTCCAACTTTATGGCAGCAGTTTGAGTAAGACCCATATATGAGTCATCTTCAGGTGTCCACTTACTTTTGGCCATGTAGTGTATTATGCGTTATATGCTTAACAGGTTAGAAAAATCTAAAGTTAAATAAAATAGTGATTAGAATACATCCTCCATCACCTTGGTCAGTAGTACTAAAGTAATGCCAGGCCACAGAGGTAAACAATACATAGAGTGGGGCATCATGGGGAAAAAGCCTTCCTTAAATGTTGCTTCCAGAAATACTCTGGTTGGAGTCATTGGGTCAGGGACTGGTAGCTGAAGAGTTTGTAGACTGTCTTCAGCCATCTGAAATCAAGCAAACCACAGCACTGTGAGAAACATTATTAATGCAGAAATGGTAGAAATGTTCAAGCATATTAAGATTCTTCTGTACATGAGGCAGAGTGATGTCACTGATGAACAGTTAGCTTACCTGAATATCAGGATCCACAAACTGGAAGACAGGAGGCTTATCACTACTCAGGTGACCTGTGTGGATTGATGCTTTACTTTATGAAACTGTGTGATAAAAGGTTCAGCATAAGCCTATTAACTTTGGTGACTTTACACCATTTTCATTTGAATACCTTTGGTCAGAAAGGTATTACGCTATATATAGCATGGCTCAATGGTGGATAATAATAAGTATAATATAAATATGGGAGACAATTCTGACAAACTGAAAACTTTTTAAAATCATATAAAAAATCATGTAAAATAACAGAAATCCAAGGAAAAAACACTACTAAAGGTCCATAAAAGTGCTACCCAAGTTCTGTACACATGACAAGCAGCATAACGACCAACATAAATAGATAAGTACATTGAGAAAACACTGAGGTGAAAAACACCAAATAATCGCAGAAAAAAACAAACAGTATAGCGTCACAATGACCACAGCTCAACTGACGCTTGTAAGTAACTAGTAGCACACACACCACCGCCACCTAGCGGACAATTGCTGAACTACTGGACTCAGTTCGCAACACCCGGGATTTTTAAACTTTCATACTGGACATTCTGGCTAATGGATTATGTATTCAGACCAGCGGATTTTGTTTGTTGCATCCAATATCCGTTAATACGGTGTCCGTAGATGAGAGGATCAACTGTATTGTAAAACTACTTGATTACTACATGCACTGTATTTATAACAAATCTTATTTACTACATTTTTAGCAATAGTGGCAGTACAGTTAAAACTCCACTGAATATTATTGCTTCATGAAAAAACCATAATAAATGATTCATAGACCGAAATCTTCAACTGAGAATAAGAATTAAAATATGACAATGCACAGATATAATCATCTCCAAGAACTCATTGGGAAATAATGTCATGTTAGTCAGCTACATAAATTTACATGGAAGCATATGACTGTGGAAACCTGTCTGTAATCATTCTTGGTTTTCTTGAATATAATAAAGGTAAACCCACTGACATTTTTAAAGGCACGGTGTGTCTAAAATACTAAAATATCACTCACTTGAGTCTCGCTCGCTGGGAGAAGGCTCCGGAGTATAAAAAATGTCAGGTGCTGAAGTACTGTCCATCTCCTAAACATACCACCAGGTAAAAACAATGTGCATTAAAGTGTTTTATACCACAACACTGCTGAATTCTCAGTTCTGATTGGTTAGGTAGGTGTTAAAAGCAGGACTTTGACTATAGTGACACCTTTCAAAATTTTTTTCAAAATAAATAAATAAATAAATAAATAAAATGAAAATAAAAAAATAAAAGCATCGTTACTACCGTGGCAGCTAATTTACAAGCACTGTGATGCTGGATGAAGTTTAAAAAAAACAAAAGTCTTGCAGACGTTCCACAGAATTACATCTAATGTAACAAATGCATAGTGTGTCATACTGTGTGCAATTGTTGTGGGGCAAGATGAATAAAAACACTCAGTGACATGCTGTTATTGAGAAATAATCACCTCTGCATCACCCAACCCTATCACTGATCATTTAACTACAACTGGATGTTCCAATTAAATTGCTCTGTATTATATAGCGTTACATACATAGTGAAATAATAATACTACTGTATGTCTGATTATGAATAGTAAATAACCCACCTCAGAAGGCGTTTCATCACCGTCTAGGTTGCTGGGATAAAGATCCCGCACAATAATGATCAGTGCTAGCAGGTCAGAAGAGCTAAGAGTGCTGGCATTACGACTGCACAAGGAGGGGGAAAAAAAAAACCCACCACAAAGCCATGTTAACACTCATTTCGGTGTAGCATTTCATAGGCTGCTCATCTAGTTGGTTACAGAAAAGACATGCAATTTCATAATCCTTCAGTTCTGTTCCTCCACGTGGTGTTCCTCATTCATGTACACAATGCAAATGTGGCGCACATTAACAAATAAAAAGCAAACAATTTATCCATGGAACTAGGCAGATGAGAGATGCAGTATGTCAATAAATTTGCTTTCATTAGACAAATTACGCATAAAACGGGTTAATCCGATGCAAAGACAACCGTTACATTATTAGTACATTTCTCTGGTTTGAGTGAACGCATGCGATACCTTGAGTAGAAGGCTAATAACTTGGTGTGTACCAGGATGAAGGCATGCAGCACCTCCTCTCCTGCTCTCTCGGTGCTGCTGTTCATTTGTTGCACCAGTTTCCGCTCCAAAAACTCAATGCACTGCTCACACAGCGTGGGGTGGATTAGCCTCTCAATTGCCTAATGAAAACCAAGCAAAACACACTTTATGCATACAAACTAATGCTTTTCTCTGTAATTCCACTTTAATTGCACAGACAGATATTGAAAAAATATATTATAATGATATATTGTTAAAATATAAAACAGCTGTAAGCAAAAGTTTGGCCACCTTGGAGGAAGACTGCTGCAAATATTAATACATACTTACTTTGTATTTGGTGAACTTAAACTAATAGAAAAGAAAAATAACAACAATTGTGACAAATACTGTACAGAAAAAGGTGCAAAAGTTTGGACACCCTCCTAAGTCAGTACTAAGTAAAATCCCCTTACGTAAATGCCGTTTGTAGTCAGCTAGGAGTTGTTCTGTTCTGTTTCATCCTTTCTATCTTGAAGAATGCTTCTATTTCTAAGATATTCATCAGCTGTCTACAAAGATTTTAATTATGTTAAACTTAGGGGACTGTGGGAGCCATTCCAAAAGGTTCAGCGCTTGTTTCTTGAAGTATTGAAGTACAGTTTCTTGACTGATTGCGTCTGAATTTGCTTCCAGAATCTGTTGATATGCTTATATCTACCTGGCTGCCACACAACCTCAAATCATGAGAGATCCATCCCCATGATTAACATGTGGCAAGGTATTCTTTTCATTGAGTGCTGCTACTTTTTTCTCCAAAGAGACCTTTAATGATTTTTGGCCAAAGCATTCCATTTTTACTTCATCAGCCTGCAGCATGTGTATACAACATGCCTCTGGCCTAGTCTAGAAACTGTTTTGCATAAATCAGACATTCACTTCTGTCATGAAGTTATTTACAACTGGAATGGTGTCTAACCTTTTGCACATGTCTTTTTTGTATTTCATCAAATATAAAGTAAATGTACATTACCATGTGCAGAAAGAATGTGTTTTTAATAGTTTGCTGCAGAGACTGTTTATGTCTTTTCACTTCAAAACTCTGGTTTATTTGGGGTGTTCAACTTTTTCATAGTAAAAGATACTGGAAAAGCAAAGCCAATTCTTTTTCTTTTTGCATTTGGTTGGAGTTTAAAACCCTGATATTGTGTTATTAAAAAACAAAAACAAACAACAAAACTGACTTTACTATTCCATCCATCCATCCAGTTGGGGGGTTACTATGAAAGTTACCTCAACTAGAAAACTTTGGTCCTGCTCTCGTAAGTGGCTGTATGTTTCAAGGAGTCTCTGCAGTTTCTTCCATACACGGTTCCTCTGCTCTGTGTCTGAAGGCCTCAATCTGGTTATAAGAATAATGAATAGAAAAATGATAAATTATGATAATGTGATAATTGGAGCCATGAAAAAAAAAAGTTCCAGTGCTATGACATTACTTAAATATTTATAACTCAATATTACAAATTTCATATTTTAGTATTATAACTTAACTTCTTCTTATTATTATTATTAATATATTTTATTATTTTCAGTTAATATTAAAGAACCTCACTATCTATCAATAAGTCTCCTTTACTGAATATTAACCTATAATTTTTGGACTGTATTTTGTTTTCCAGATAGTAAGTAAGCTTGATGTTGCTGTTGTGGATTTCACAAAAACACAGACATCTCAAAAGTAAACATTTTTCTAAAAAAAAAAAGAAAAAGAAAAAAAAAAACCTTCCTTCTAGCTGCTCTGCCATAGTAGCAAAGTTGATGAGATACCTTACAGAAGTACTCTGACACACTTGGAGTTGCTCTGCAGCATCAGCGTCCTTACAATGGGGATTTTTTTCAACAATTCCCTTGACAGTCCGAAGACACCTGTCAGAAGGCCCAGGTCGACCTGAGCGGGATGCTGTTGAGTCCTTTTCTGCAGTCAGACACTGGCTAAGCCCACCCTCAGACTGACCCACAATACACCCTCTTTGAAAATCAAACAACTCTTTTGCTTCTGGTGTTCACGGCATGGGTAGTTGCTATAAACAATTAATATACTATAATCTAAAATGAAAATTAGAATATAATATATTAACATGTCTGAAGCACCAGGTAGTGTCCGAATAGATAAAAAGTAACGAGGGGCGTCTGTATACTTTTGAGATGTCTGTGTATAATGACTGGTAATTCACGTAAATGCTTCCAGGTATGAGAGACTTTTTAATTTTCACTGTTATGTGCTGCAACGGGTTTGTCTGATTAAACTTCCATTACAGTGACATGGTTTATAATAGGAAAGAACATGTAGAGAACAAGCGTTACGTTCTTACTCTTTTCTAAAGAGGGAGCTGCTCAGTGTAACCATGCCAAACAGGATCTCTGTAAATTTCTTCATTACAAAGATTTTCCTCTTTAGATCCTCGTCGGTCTCTTCACCATCCCCATTCACAGCGATATACAGGCATTCTTCAAACTGTGGAAGCATCACACACTCTACTTACACAGGAAGTCTGCCAACTCAAAGACAAATTACACTTATACCATTACAGTGTACAACATGACAAACTGAATTTATATTTAAAATACCACATAGAGAGACTCAAACACAGTATTGGCAGTGCGCTGCTGGTTATTTAGACTAATGCTTTACTAACAATGTGCTCTCACTCCAGGACTCCACCTCACAAAAACAACGGATAACACTTCTCATCAGCAGCAAAGTAGCAACAGAATGTGGGTTAATAATCTAAAGCCAGATGACGGCATTCTGAAGAAGATTAGCGCTGTGAAAATTAGAGCAGCTTACCTGATGTAGTGAGTAGATGTGACCATTTTCCGTCCTGAAAGACGTGTAGCCGTCCCCCAGTCGGTCAATCATAGTGCTACACGAGATGATGATTGGGGCAAACAATGTGTTGATGCTATCCGCAAAGGCTGGCGGCTGAGAAAATCAAATTGTTGATTTACTTTGCTGCATGATGGTTCAAGGATTTGTGAAAAATTAATTTCCTTTCCAATTCATCGCTCACTCAATACATATTTGTCTAGAAACTGTTCTTACTCTTCCGCCCTCCTCTTGCGCCATCCCATACTGCTTCTTTATATTCTGCTCAAAGTCTTGGTCAGTCCAGTAGAAAAGGACCTCAGCACTTTCTGTGGCAACCAGAAGGCACTTCATCTGAACACAAATGCAAATGTTTATCAGTTAGCCAGCAGCACCTTTAAGCCATTCCTGGACATTGTCATTGTCCTTTCCTAGTTAAGACTTACTTTCACTTAACTGGATGCTCTCTCTCCCTCTCTCATTTAACTGAGTATTTATGATGATCATGATCTTTTAATAGCTTTTGGAAACCATACTGCTGAACACTCAGTAAGCACTGTAAAGCCATAACCTAGTACTACACGCCTTAGTGCATGTGATGCGTAGAAAGGAAACACTCACCGTAAAGTCAGACTGACTATCATTACTCTATTTAGCAGCTTTGGGTGGTAAATCCAGAATCTCACCACTTCTGCAAGCTTAATAGATTCATCGGATATAAATTTGAGATACTTATCTGTAGTTGGACTAACTGGTGGCAGTCTCAGTTACAACAACAAACAAACAAACAAACAACAACAACAAACAAATAACAACACACACTTACACCTACTGTCTATCAGAGCAGCCAGCACTCCACATAATTCCTCCGCTGAGACACAAAGACAGATTTAAAGCGACTCCCGAGACACAAGTCAAAGTCAGGGCTTGAAATTAACTCCTAGTTAGCGCGAGGATAACACACCCGCTCCGGCACTCAGTCCACTTCCGTAAAGTAACCCCGTGGAATCACGTGACACTGCTGAACGCTACCAAGTCTCCGAGCGCGATGAGGAATCACAACAGTGAGGAGAATTCAGACTCTTTTTAGTGAGTCGAATCATTCGACTCAACTCACCGATATGAATCGACTCTTTGGGCTTCCAAGTGACTCAATGCCGTCATTTTTTTTTTTTTTGCGATATTTTGACCAATACTTCTTTCGTGTCCTAAATGACTGAAATTGTCCCGTCTTACAGTTTCAATAACATAAATAATGTTAACTTAGCTTATACTTTAATGGATAGCCTATTAACAAAATAATTACCGGTACATTAAAATGGTATTAAATTATATGTAATTATATACTAGTTAGAAATACAATAAAAAATTATATACAGTCGACCCTCTCATTAACGGACTAATGGGGGGGGGGGGGGGGGGGTTTTAA
>JAQMCW010000037.1:14080433-14090991 GCA_030068335.1 Chrysichthys cranchii | reverse complement strand
CTTGTCAGAATATTTTGCATAATTTTCTAAAACAGCATAGATCTGAGTAGTTCTGACTATAAAGGACATTTCTTATACAGGGTGAGCCAAAATAGGTATACTATACTGATTGGGTCATGGTATTTTCATTTTATTTCTATTTCTCATTTATTATTTATTTGGTTTTTACACCCCACACATATTTATTCATTATTTATTGCTCCACACTGTGGATGAATCGAAGGAGTTCATCTCGCAAACACTGGATCACTTTTGGTAGGTACTATCCACTGTATACTGGGAACACTCCACAAGACCTGCTGTTTTGGAGATGCTCTGACCTAGTCAGCTGGCCATCACAAGTTGGTCAAAGTCTCTCAGATCTTTACGCTCAGATCCTTAACACATCAAATTTGAGAACTGATTGCCTAATACCGTATAACGCATCCCTTCCCAGGTAGCACTGTAACGAAATAATCAATGTTACTCACTTCACCTCTCAGTAGTAATGTTAGGTATATATACAGTGTATAATTTTGTTTTTACATACTACTGAATGTCATCTTAATCATGTCATTGATACTCTTACCTTTTTCAGCAAAACTACTGCTGCTACGTACAAAACATTTGTAATAAATGTCAATGCTAAATGTTTAGAATATATATAGAAAGAGATATGGATAATAATAGTTCTGTGAGAGCACAGTTGTCTACTTATTGGCTTAAAACTGGGTTATAACATTGTGGTGAGATATAATTATTTGATAACCATATAGGGTCTCCAGTCAGTTATTGTCCAATTAGTTATTTCTTCCACTGAGTATAAAAAAAAGAGTTGCAACAGCACAGATATCTGATGAGAACAATGTTTTTTTTTACAAAACGTATCATAATAAACGCCTACATTTATAGCATTCTTTGCTGATTATATTATTGCCAGATGTGCCAATAATTTTGAAAGGTCCTACAGATTTAGACCTGAAATTCATGGCTTTCAAGCATAGTTAATTTAGGACATTACTCCTGGAGTACCGCAAACTCTTATTAACTACATTAACTTGGTTAATATTGTATGCCACTGGCTAAATTACAGCCCTAGTTTTCTAACGTAGTATTTTTCTGATACCCTACCCTAAAACTTTCTCTTTCATATAACCTCAAATACACATATACTTATTCATCCCAAACTACACCTGCTGCAGACAGCAATTTGAACAAAAGTAACATGCATGATTGAAAAGTTTATGATTCATTATGTTTGGGAGGAACATTTTCTACAGAGAACATTATAAATCACCAGCTCTCTTACCCAAAAGAGAACATCTGTGAAATCTAAATGACTAAATATCTGAGAGTGGTCAAGTGTAATCCCACAAAATGAAATGTTTGGCTACATGCTTTACAGAGGATTTTAGTGCTGGAATGTGTCATGAGTAACTTTATAGCCTCCCTGTATATGTTTCTCACTCAATTTGGACGGGGAGGTACTGATTCAGCCCATATGGAGCATGGAGGATTGCAAAAGAGATAAATATCCTGTATATTCTTTACTCACTACAAAGGAAAAATAGTGTTGCGGGACAACTGAGTTAATTAGTATCGTGACTACAGGTTTCAGACTGTCACTTTGGATCTAGGTATAAACACTGCCCTTTGTTTACTCTGAAAGATTTGTCAGACTGAGAGCCCTGACTCAGTCCAATAATGGTATATGTGAGTCCGTTGTGAGAACTGAAAAGAAAGAAATTGCCATTCAGCTCTAAAAACAGAACAAATGAGCTAAACATTCTTCATATTTCCTTGACAAATATTATGGCAAATGGAGGATAGCTATTCAACATGGCAACTAATGTTTTAGTAGAAGTAATTATTGTTATGTTTTTATAATGAACTGTATGATGGATTACTATGTTAGATATAATTACTAGTGTGCTTTTGCTATTCTGCAGAATATTCCGTTTCATTTATCTTTGGGTTTTTAATTGTGGAACAGCCATATGCAACCAAAAATGTCAGGTTCTGGTTCTTTCCTCAACATCTGGTTATGGCTGCATTCTTCACTTCTGATTATTTTTATTTGATCTGAAATCGCTTTAAAGAAATTTCACCGCAATTGTCGCTACAAAATAGATTTCTATACTACAGCAATTGCAAGTCAGTTTCAAAGGCTGGACTTTTTTAGGGTAGGGGTAGGGGACTTCCTGGATCCTTACATCCCACATGAAACTGAGAAAACCAAATCATCATTTAATCACTCATTAAACCATTACCAGGGACTGTACTAAGGGAAGTAACTTATCACTGCGTCATCAGTTTGTTTTCAGTTTCAATAAGCCAAGACAAAGTTATTACACTAATCCAATTTTATGGTCAATTTTGATGGCAATGTTTTGTTCTTGGCTTCAATGTAGTCCTAGAAATCACTTTCAGTATTTCCTGGACATTTACAGCATAGTAAGTGAAAGCACGTTTCAAATGCAATTTATCTTTTTTTTTTTTTTTTTCCCGTTCACTTTTCCCTCTTGGTAAATCTACAGAAATTGATGTGGAGTTTCCGTCTGTCAGGTCCACTGCCATTCATGATAAATGAGAGCAACCATATTCGCTCCCTTCAGTTTCTTTAAGCTTTAAGTTAATACTAGATATATTAGACATCATAGGTCACAACTTTGTAGATATAGAACGGGCATGTAATATAAACAAAATCAAATAAAATCAGACATAATGCCTCACAGAGTAAGAGCCATAATCAGATTTAGCAAAAGATATATTAATTTATTTGTCACTAAGGTCACCAGTAATATTTGGAGCTAAGCAATTTCAATTTAAATAGCATTATACTGTCACCAACAGCACACTTGCAGTGTCTTAATAACATTATTAAACATATTATTATGAATAATGTTATTTAAAAGCTCTACAAAGAATAGTAATTAAATCAACATTAGACCCGACTTAAAGTTAAATAAATTTGCTTATTGAAAAAAAAATGATATAAGGATATGATCCCTTTTCTCCTTTGGCTTCATTATTCAAGAATAGGCAAGTGATTGCAGAGTAGGAACATCCTCATAGTCCATATTTGGATAGACTATAAATGTGTTATTGTAACCCAGGTCCATCTCCTCCTCTTTTCCTTGCTATTTAGCGTGTTACTTAAACACAATGTTAGTGAAGGGGGATCAGCCATTGGTGCAGCAGCTGAATATTTTGTCAGAAAACAATTAGCTCAGCTCTGTGTTTCTTTCTAGGCTCTTCTTACTGACCACAGAGTGAGAGATATATAATATCACAACTAAGCTAAACTGTTTGGTGAATAAACAAGAGATCTTGTGATCTGCCTAGATGGTCTCAGTCACAGTTATTAATACGGGAGTCAGCTTATAACCCAAGATTATCTCATGACAAGCTAATAAACAGCATTTCACAACAAGTTCGGCGGCTAAAAATAAGTCCCATCCATTTTCCACAGTTTCCTCTAACAAGGTTGACATTCAGTACATTCAAAACCACACATGGCATTTTGTTTTAAATATGCAAATAAATGTAAATGCACTTACTTTGAGTGAAGACCATCAGCTCCAAAGGGTTGTAACAGGTATTGGTGAACTGTTTTATTTCGTAATGTTCCAGCCAGCTTTATTTTCTTTCTCGACCGATGCAAGTTGATGATGTAGATTGTTATGGAGCCTCTGACATAATTGTGACTGCAGGGGATGACAACACAGAAGTAGACAAAGTGACAAAAGAAAGACACCGTGTCTTTAAACAATTACTTCTCCTCATCACAAAGCCAAAACAAACCCTCTAAACATTTACCTTATTTTAATAGGCTAACATATAATTTTACACAACTGTTTGTCTTGTACATTCTGCTGTACTCATGTTGTCAATAAATGTAGCATTTAACTCTATTTTCCACTTTAACATATACAAAGCTCTAATGCGTCCAAGAGGACAAAGCTGTTTGAAGAACTACATAATGCAGATATATTCTGCTCTGCTTTATTCCAGCCTTAAACCTGTCTTTTATTTTGAGTATAAAGCCAATTAAAAAGTGTTTATACACAGGTAGAAGAGACCCTTACAAGGGCAAGAAAAGTGAGCGCTGTTTTCTATCACAGTTAAGCATATAAACTCCTATAAAACAGACTTGAGGGTTAACAGCTTTGCCTGTTGTATAAAATAGTGCTTCTTGCAGTAACTATTCGACATCCAACTTATTCAACTATTCGAGAAGAACTGCACTTGGGTTACTGGGTTACAACTACAGAAGACTAAGCCTTCGGGGATATTAGACAAAGATAATGATCTGGGAAAATGATAAACCAAACATAATGTTAAAAAAAAGGCTCTAATGTAAAGGAAGGAACAACATTGCAGTAGTGAATAACACATGTTGCAAAGGAGCAAGTGAACAGGTCAGAGCTTGGCTTTTGTCAGACAAGCCTGTTAGTAATCTCTCTGCGTGCAACCAGCCTGGCCTCCCATCCATGTGCGCCTTTACACCTTGGCATACAGTGAATAGAGCTAGTGGAACTAAAGTAAACTTGAAAAAGGCCAAGAAACAAAAGTAAAACAATACACATTCGATATGGATGTGGTGTCTCAGTTTTACTAGACTTTTGTTACTTGGGCAGAGATTTTCTAACCCACTGCATTAGAGCACACAAACAGATTGTACGGTGATAAACACTGTCCAAGAGTTTGAAACAATATACTTTTTCATGCATTTGCACAGGGGACATAAACATTTTACATTTTGTTCAATTTCAGCAAAAGGGTTGAAGGGAAATATGGAGAGCACAAGCCATATTGTGTCTGGTGCCCGCAAACTGGGGAAAAAAAAAAGAACGGGGGCATGGTTTCAATAAGAATCCCTCTGTCTGTCTATGTATTTGTTTGTCTGTCAATCTATCTATCTTTTGCTGAAAACTTTTATCCTGTGAAGAAACATTCCTATCCAAAGGGCAATGCCACATTTACAGGGTACAAGGACTAAATGAATGGTTCAGTGAGTATAAAATGATATAAATCATATGCTCTGGGCTTTTCAGTCACCGGATCTCAACTCAACTGAACACCTATAAAATATTTTGGACCTACATCTTACATAACACTCCTCACTGCTATTGTCAAAAGACAAACTTATGGAAAATCTTTTGAAAGAATCCCTTCAACACAGAATGGGTTTCCAGTGCAGTTTTGTGTGAAATAGAAGCATTTTTTTTTTTTAGATCAACAACAACAACAAAAAAAAGTTGTGAATGATAAGTGATTCCACTGAGTGATATTATGTGATTAAAGCTGAGTTTTCTCCCCTTGCAATAGTCATTCCAATTAAGTATGGCAACAAATCTCCAAGATCTGATAAGTGTTAGCATGGCGATTTTAATCGCATCCACCGCATGTCATATGGCTTAAAAAAAAAAGGGCTTCCATTTTAATTTTGCAAAGTGTTGCTTTGTAAGATCATTTGAAAAACCACCTAATGCAAGTGCAAAAAACCTTTTCTCCAGTACTCGTTTTTAGTTCACAATTTCAAACTGCACATCAAGCAGGTAATGGAATCCTGTTTAAGGTACCAGAGACTTGAAGAATCTCTGCCAAAGTACACTGATGCTACTCTGGAGTGTGGTTGGTGGATTCTGCTATACACACATAATGAGTTATCCAGTCACTACCAGAATGAAAAGTAATTTTTTATGGGTGTTTTTTTCAACCGAGTCACTTTGCTGCCCAAATAGATTACAAGACAGCTACAATAAATCCAAAACTACACAAATGAGCAGCAATAAGATTATTAGCAGTAGTAATAGTATTGTGAGTAGCCTGAGCCTTTCCTCTTCACACTGCTTTAGTCTGAAACAGTCCATGTCCTCAGGCCTCCTCCTGCTATCTGATATATACAGCCTTCCTCCAACAATTTAATGGCCATCAAAAAAAGCATCATTTGGTCTCCTAAATCTAACCAACTAATCATCCAACACTTTTCTGTACCTCACCGTACACTTTGATGCCATGATGATGTTTATCCAAATTCAACACAGGGGCATTAGAGAACCATAAAACACCACAATACTGCATTTCATATAATTTATCTCAATAAATATTATATGCTGATGACAGAACAAGAAGCTAGAGCCGAGGGCCAGGAGGAGGCATGTAACTGAGCTGCAACAGGAGGAGGACTGTGGTCAGTAAGCCTACACTGCTGCTGACAAGCTAGCAAGCCCTATGTACATCATCCTGGAGTAAATGATAACCATCAAAGGGGATGGTGGCATTTTTTATCTGTTCTAGACACAGATGCTCCTATTGTCCTAATGCTGGGATGCTGGGATAAAGGCTTCTACTTGCTTTCAGCAACTCAGTGACAGTAGAAAGGCCCCTGTATACATGATAATTGATACTTGTTAAATTTTATGGGTAGTCATTCTGAAGAAGAGGGTGTCTGGAGCCAGGAATTTAACTGCTTGAGCATAAGCAGATATGATGTACAGTGTTAATCACTATGGGCTGTGTTCTCAAGTAACCGAGTCTTTAGGCTATGACAGAAACAATCACATATCCCTTCCACGCTAAAATTTGACAGAGGAGATAGTTAAGGATCGAGCGCTCCAACTGCGACGGTATGAATGCAAAGTGTTAAAAATCTGGAATAATTTTCAAAAAGCTCTTGAAGCACTTTTAAGAGACACACTAGTAAACCTACTTGGTAAAGCTTGTACAGTGTGCATAAATGCGTAACTTGTCTCGGATCACTTTCCCCGGACGCGGCTTCCTTTGGAGCCCAGCAACTTTCACTGCCAGCACCCTGGGACCCACCAAATGCTTAAAGAGCAGAGACAGCCAGTAATCCTACAACAACAACAACATACACATATAGCACATGTTAGAAAAAAATACTGACTTATTTGTACAGGAACCAGCACGTCAACACACATGTTAGGTTACTGTAGGCTGCTCTATTAGGAGAGTAGTGAAGGTCAGCATTTAAAAAGAAAAGTGATTCCTATCCAGGATGATTCTGGTTCAAATACAAAGAGCAGACACTATGTTTATCTGGCTGCAGGTGGCAAGCTATTCATCCCAGTGTATTTCAAATCTGAAAGGAAATTAGTGTGGCAAGATTGACAGATTTGCCGGAAATTAGAGATGAAAAGTGTGAAAAACAAATAGAGAGTCACAGCTGTAGTGTGCCTTTCTCATATTAGCCTCCTCTGCTGGAGGGACTGAAGGAGATATGTGCTCTTTTATCCTGTGGTTAAACAAGCCCACCCATGCCTCAGCCTTTTATTGAAAGAGACATTTTCTTGGACGGCCAATTGGAGAAATATCACTACAGATATTGTTTGGAAGCTTTTCCTTTTATAAGCACGGGACAACAAAGAAGAGAAGCGTTTCTCCTTTGACTACAACAAAATGCTTGACTAGATTCAAGGCAATGTGATGAACATTTGCTATTCATGTCGTGTCATGTCAAAGAGGACAGCTAAATGCACTTTTGTACTTTCCTGTGAATATATAACACTGTGAACAAAAGATCAAAAGACCTGTTCTACACAAATCTAATGTTGTACAATGTACTAGCTGTTAAATGAACTTCACACTTTGTTAGTGAGTGATGATGCAGTGATGATCTAATGAGTTCATCTCAAAGTTTACTCCAAAGTCCTGCCTAATCAGTCAAATGAATCTAATTTATATCCAAAAACAAAAACAAAAAAACAAATACAGACTTCACACAATGTCCTTGTGTACCAGGGATGCCCAAAGAAGTCCACTTTGATAAAAGTATGAAGAGCAGGAACTTCATGTGCCTCTTTTTAATATCATAGCCAAACATGATATGCATGACATGCTCCTATAAAAGCTGAACAGTTGAACACTCTAAGCGTATAATTCAAAATATACACCAATAGGCTAAGAATGGTGTAAACCGAACCATCATTATCAGTAACTGCCTGACAACTGTCCTTAAGAAAATCTCATTACTTTTCAATTTCGACACCTAATTGAAAGAATTCAGAGCAGAATATGTGAATCAGGAAGTTCCCATGCAATCCTGCATATGGGATCATTTAAAGGCTCCTTTTTCAGGGAAACATTAACTTAATTTGCTCCGGCAGCAAGTACTGTATAGGATCTGCTATGGCTAGCAGGGCAAAAGTTAGTCTCAGCAGTAGGACAGTTTCTCTGTACTGCACATGTAGTATATACTACTCACAAGACACAAATAAATCTATATGATGTATATGGTCCAGCAGGTACTGGTGGTGCCTCCAAGGTGCAATCCTGAGCTGTCTATGCAGAGTTTCTTTGTAGGTTTCCTCCAGGTTCTCTGGTTTCCTCTCACCTTCCAAAAACTGCGAGGTTGGAAAACTAACTTCTCTAACTATCCCTAGGTATAAATTAATGTGTGCGCATGTGTACATTATGCTATGTGATGAATAAGCAGCACATCCAGGGTGTATTCCTGCCTAACATGGGATTGGCTCTGGCTCTGGATTCACCCTAAAGCAAAGCAGTTACTGAACCCTTATATACTATGATTCATATAAAGATGGATGAGCAGATGGTTACGCTTGTCTGCCAGTGGGCAACAGGAGTGTGGAAGGTGTGTTGGAGAGCGATTCCCAGTACTATGGTACTAATAAACCTTAGGAATGCTTACACCAAGCCAGCCTTTTCCTTAGACAGACCTGTGGTGTATTTGTCTGCTGTAACTGGATTAGGAACATTTCACAGCTGTTAAAAAGTCTGACATTAAGTTTTATATGCATTAAAATAACAATTATAGTATTTATGTTCCTGAAGTAGGGACTTGGAAAAAAAATGGTTAATACTACTGCTATAATGTACAATATATAAAGTATATATAAAGTGGAACACTTGAAAAGGGCCCATCGTTCATCCAATTTAGTGTATTTAAAAGCTCATTCATTTATTCATTCATTCATCTTCAATAAAATGTTATTTTTTTGGTCAGGGTCTGAAACCTATCCCGGTAACAAAGATAAGATAAGATAAGATAAGATTTCTTTATTATAATTGCACAGAGTACAGCAAAATTTGCAGACAATTAAGGATAATTTAGCTTAGCCAGTCCACCTATCTGCATGTTGTTGGACAGTGAAAGAAAACTAGAGAACCCAGAGGAATCCCACACAAACAATGGCAGAAGGTGTGATCCTCCATATAGACAGTAACCTGAGCTCAAGATCAAACCAGGGATCCTGGAGCTGTGAAGCAGCATTGCTCCCTGAACATTATTATTATTAACAAACAATAAACCTCAGCCTTAATAAGGCCATCAGTAATCTCAGACAGTTAGACAGAAAAGCTACACCATTAATTGGTGTTTGTTTTACTGGTAACTAAATACACCTGTATTGATGTTTATTTAATCCAAGACTAAAATTTAGTCTACATACATGATCAAAAATTAATTTATAGAATTTAACTAATCAAACTCTCCTCTTTAGGTAGCAATACTATTATTAATTTGTTTGCCAGTTAACACCAAATTAATATATTAATTATGGCATTTTGCTCATATTGGCCATTGAAGGTTAATGCATTAGTTAATGCAATTTCTAGGTATATTAAATTATCATCAATTAATTAATACAAATGTTAGCTACTTTGTTAGTTACTAATGATATGGTAGCTATGGTTTGTTAACTAATAATGCCAGATAAGGGAATCTTAATTTAAAGCGTTACCAAAATTTCCTACAATTCACACAATTATATTTGTATGGAAAGGTTAGTATTAATAAGTCCTCCTAATGACAAATTGTGAGAAGAGTTAGCTCGCATATGTTGCATCATTTCATAGCCAAAAGGATACAGAGAATATGAGAAACTGGAGAGCGTGGAAAGGCAAAATGGAAACCGGTTGGCTAAAGTACTTGGAAGAGGAGGTCAATGTTTTTTGGGGTTGGATGGAAAAGGATGGGGAGGGAAATATCCTGGGCTAGCATTGCTGACTAAATGATTAAAGAGAGTGCGTCTGGACATAAATTTCTCTACAGGCCGACAGGTTGGGCCTGTTGCGAATTCTCACAGTGGGAAGTCTGGCAGTCACCACAGACACCCAGCTATGTTTAAAGCATTGTGATCGCAGCAGGAGGTGGCTCTTCCCAGCAATGGCCGGAGATACTGAACCAAGAAAAGGAAAAATGACTTTCCAAAGGTGAAAAATGAAGATGATTTGATGAAAGTCGAACCCGAGGAACAAATTTATGTTGGATTTATAAATGAATTTGTGTACGATTTTGAAGGATGATCATGTATAGATGGTCTGGATTAGGATAACTTGCAATATTACAAGTGTTCCTGTGGAGAGGCTTACAAATTGTGGTTGAAAACCTCATCCAGACTGGAACATAGGTTTTAAATTAGACATTTAACATACTATTTAGAGAAAAAAATTGTTTTGCATTCATTTATTTTTAGCCTGTCACATTTTCTTAATTATTATTTTTATTTTTATTGCCTTAACCTCCTGAGACCCAAACTCTAATGTCCATGCCTTGTCCATTCTTCTCACTGTTTCTGCTTTTTAGCAACTG
>JAQMCW010000037.1:14065234-14077224 GCA_030068335.1 Chrysichthys cranchii | reverse complement strand
TTCAGACATGTTCTGTAATTAATTAATTTGTTCAGCCTTTTTTCTTATTTTGTTTCTCTGATATTTGTTTCATGGGGAACATTGTATATGACATTTGGCTTTATAAATAACAGCTTAGATACTGCAATATATATTAATAAGAATCCAGAAAATAACAGCAGTGTATTTACTAAATAAAGTAAAACACATAGTACAGAAAGTTCCAAGGAAGTTTCGGACAAATCAGCTGTCCAGCTGAGTTACAATCACATCATTATTAGCTTAATTGGATGATGGTATGTTACTTACAACAGTCCAGCTGCAAATGTATCTGACAAATTGCTGATGCCTCCAGCCCATGCAGGACCAACTCCTCCCAACCACACCCGCTTCTCAGGAGCATGCATCTTCACAATCTGCACAAAAGAAAGATCATACATACTTTACATTTAGTAACTAAAGCTTAAATGATATGTTGAGTTTGAGTACACTTAAGCAGGCACAAATACATCTATCTAGAAGCTTTGGCCTTGAGAACAGCATATGTTTGCCTGGACATGGATTCTGCAGGACAATGTGCAGAAATGTTGCACCATACGGAAATAATTGCACTGCACATTTGCTGTAAATTGGACAGCTGTGTGGACTTGCTGTAAATAGTGTGTTCCACCTCCCCCCAAAGATGCTTCACAGGGTCGAGATCCAGAGACTATGCAGTCCACTGAGGTAACAAAAACTCCCTGACACATTCCTGCAGCCATGTGGAGGTGGTGCATTGTGGCATGCTGCAGTATCATGTTGGATTTGTCTGTTTGAGTGTTGATAAACTAGCCATAAACCTGGTCAGAAACAGTGCAAAGATACACCATGCTGTTTACAATTGTTTTAGTTTTAGTGCACTTATGTGTGCAAGAAAAACACTTGCACATTGCCTGCCTTTACTTTTCACATCAAATGGGATGGCTCTGGGGATTCATGCTGCTTATGATCATTCCATATGATCCAATTAATACTAGTAGATGTTTTTTCCCCACTTCTATTTGTACCTATTATGCCTGTTTTACAAAACTGACATCCAGCATGGTCTTTGGCTGTTGTAGGCCATTCAAGACAAAGTCTGATAAAGATGCAATCTGAAATTTGGCATCCCAGTATTTAATACAGCTGTGATTTGCTTGTTTTGCTAGCACAGGTTTTGCCATCCAGCTTTAAGGCCTCTCTTCTCTGTTTACAGAATTGCTTGTCACTAGTAGGTTTTTGCTTTGCTTACTGAATTTTATTTTTTTATTATTATTATTTATTTTTTCTTTTTCTTTTTTTATTTTGCTTGAAGAGCCCTGAATGACAGAGCTGTCTGGTGTATGCTAGAATTAGTGTCACTAATTATGCCAAGCCAAAATAAATTATTTTGCACAATGCAATGCTTATTTGAATACTGTGAACTTGTGCTAATTGCTATCAATTATACCACACAGCAAGTAAATACAGTCATTTGTGTACCAATTTGTGTAATGTTGGAGGTGTGTTGGTATTTGCCAGGTTTTTTTTTTTTTTTTAGGTTTTTTATAATTTAGCTATCCACTTAATCTTCTACCCTGAAAACATCCTAATAACTCTTTAGTGTAGAGCGACGTCCGTGATGGAGACTAAAAGGTCACCCCTCCCACCCAGGCAGCATGGCCAATTATGCTCTCTTGCACTTGAGATCTCTTGACATTAGAGCAAATCCACAGACAGCTGCACTTTGGGGATTTCAGAATGCATTAAACTTTATTTAAAATATGAGTGACAGAAAATATTAAGGAAACTTTGACTTCAAAATAAATACGCTTAGTCACATTTCTTGCTCACACCAAGTCCAAAAGAATATTTACATTTCTCTGGTTATCAGAATGAAGAATAAAGTCAACTCAAAAGATTATGATGGAAAATATCTTTCTAGAACTGATAAGATGCCACACCTATTGATTCCGTAGAATATTTGTTGCTTTATGCTTAAAGAAATATCCCTAAGTACATGATAATACACAATGTACAATTCTTTAACATTCCTAAAGTTCAGTTATAGTTATTATAATGCATATAGTAGAGTACAATCACATTTCCAAATCATCTATCCATCTTATATATAGTATTGACAGTATGTCACTATATGAATGTTTCAAGTCTCATTAAATTCCCAATTTGATTTTAACTCCATGTAACATCACTGGAGAACCTCAGCATGATCTTTAAAGATAACAGGAACAAAATAAATGATTGTTATGTTTGGTATCCACCCAGAATTAAAGATTGGGCTGTCTTCAGTGTTGTTAATGCTAAATGAAACTTGGAAAGTATTTCCCATATTATACTTGCTGTCAGAGAAACACAAAATATGAGTTGGCTTTCATTAAAGCTGGCAACCATGTATAATGTCTCAGAACACACCAAACATTCAAGAATGGGGGAAAAAAAACATTCTTGGGACTATATACTTTTTTCATATTAGCCAGAAGGTGGCCAAGAGCCTAACGTATCATCTTTTTGAACGCATCTTAATGGATGAGTGTGATATAACTAATTTGACAAATGTGTCTTTTTTAAAAGTTGGCTGAATCAAGCATTTGACCTTAACTGTTGTTCTGATGTCATAACTGACACTTGTTATAAATTAACCCCAAAAGAACAATGAATGCTTTCATTTGTTTGATGTTTATAAATTGAGTCAGGTTTTTTTTTTTCCTTCTTCTTTTTGTTTCTTTTCCTTTTTTCTTTTTCTTTTTCTGTTTGTTTTATTGGGAACACTCATCCAGATGTGAACCCCACAAATGTAAAATGTGATACCTGTGTATTTAGAGATAAAGAGTCATGGGGGAGGGATTTCTTTTGAAACCAAGCACAACATAGCCCCAAAGGAGCTGTTCCTAAAACAGCTAGGGTGTGATGTGGCACAGAAACAAATTAAGTAAGTTGAAACTCCAGCACAAAGCCCCACTCCCCTACTGTGCCTTAACCCTTGCTCCCTTAGAAATAGCCCACCATGACTACGGCTTGTTAGGATGCTGCACCCAAGAGAAAGGGCACAGTGCGATAATTACGAAACAAGGATCTAATGAGGACAAGTGGGAGTTTACTGCCTCTGAGTGCCAGACCCTAACAAACCCAGATCTTTGGTGCTAGGAAGGATCACAGCAATAAACCAGCAGCCCATAACGTGCTTGCCCAACAAGACAAGAACAATAATCAACAATGTGACTTTTCGATTATTGAAAACATTTTCATGTGGTGAATCTCACCTTTAACACCTTCGTAATTTGGTCGGTCAAGGTGTCCAGAAGGCGTGTCTTTAAAAAGTCCTCCACTTTAGTCACACGCCGATCGATGTAAAAACTGCAGAGCAGAGAACAGCTCGATGAGTACTGCATCATTGCATCATCAAAAACAAAAAGATATATAAAAGCCAGCACAGTAAGGACATTCTGAAGATGCATAATAGTACTGAAACCTAGTACGAATACATAGTTCTAAACTTGAGGTTTAAGTCTGAATATTGATATTTGGTGCGCTACACAGATATAGATACTGATAATGGCACTGCTTTAGACACAAGACATTGACAGCATCCATGCCAACCCAAATACCATGCTCAATGTGAAGAAAAGCTATAACACTTAAAAGCATAGTTTCCCAAATACATAGTAAAATTAAGTCCTTAACTGCAAGAGAGTGCGTTCAGTGGGATGCTCACTCTACCATTTAATGATGACCTCTGTGCTGTGGTGCTTTGGGGAAACTCAACCCAGGTTTCTGAACTGAACAGCTAACAGATTTAGAATATGAAGCGTATTAGAATGTCAAGACAGATGGGGTAACAGGATGCAGAGTTGCTTTGAGTTAACTCTGGTCATGTCAAATGCGGAGAGAACAGGTCAGACCAAAGTAGCGATGGTCCTGACCATCTGGTGAATGGGCCACGAAAGCAGGAGGCTTCTGTGAACTCTTTTTTTTGTGCAAATCATGCGAAAGTCTTACAGAGATAAAGAACTGTTAGGCATGTGTTGACACTGACCCTCACAATTTACAGTCTCACTGGGACTGGGGCTGCACAACTGTGAAGTCAACCAATCTTCATTATCCGTACATTTCAAACATTACTAAACACGCATTCAGCCTGACTTCCTCATTATCTTTCGCTTGTGTCTCTGCATTAGTGGTATTTCAGGAGCAGAGCTGTGTGTTACAGTAAGGATCAATCCACAGACAGTGCTGGCCATATTTTGAACATGTTGTATATTTCCATAAAATACTGGAGAACTAAAAGAGAGAGAGAGAGAGAGAGAGAGAGAGAGAGCACTAAGAAAGAAATGTTAATACTTTGCATCTGTTTCATGACACTCTACAAAATAGTGAGTCTACATATAAGAGAACAGAAACTTGTGGATACTGGATAAGAAAAGCTCTGTAGCTACTCTCAACACTCCATTGTATTATTTAGAATTCAGGTAGGAAAAAAAAGGAAGAAAGAAAGAGTCAACCAAGGACGAATTTTGGTCAAGGAAATGCCTAACTTAAATACATGCTGTATTTCAGTAGGTCATAAAAGGTGGAAGTCAAGGTGTCTCCGCTGTATAATAACTATATAATCCCTAAGGTAAGTGTGTGAAAGCATATGGTTTGTATTTGCCAGTGTGTGGTGTGGTTTTAATTCCCCTGACAGTGCTTTCTTATTCTGCTTCCCTTATTTAGGGCTAACCCCTGGATTAATGAATCCACTCTGGTAAAATAGGACTAGGAATAAAGCTCTCTAACCCCACAGTCTCTCTATAGACTGAGATTACCTAACTCAAGATGATGAAGCAAAACTACATATGACCTTATAGTTTTAGGTCTTTAATGTAGAAGTTACTTTAGAAGATCATAGAATTTGTTCTCACTGGCTCACTCACAAAATGATGTGACCATATTATACAATGAGCAAGTAGCAATAATTATCAATAAAAATTCATAGAATAAGTAATTATCTGGCAGGAGACGGTCCACGGTCCACGGTCTGCGACATGGAGAGTATATTAAGCTTTCAGCACCTGCGATTCCTCATAATGTAAAACAAAGAGAAACTTTCCATGACCTTCAACTCATTGCCCTGTGTGTATCTCCAGCAGCCTACAGTGATCTTTAACTTCCCTTGATGTAAAGTTCTGCAGTTATGGAGCATTCATTTCCATAACTGTCACCTAGTTTCACCACATTTTGGCATCCAACTAGTTATTTTAATATTTCCCAAAGACTGGCTAAAAGATGGCTAAAAGATGTTTCAAGTAAAAAATCCATCCAAAAAATGTATTCCACTATCTGTCTCAGAAACACCAGAGAAAGAAAGCGCTTTCATTTAGCACTTAACCCTTTATTGGGAAAATGACCATATTTGGTAACCTCCATGGATATCCTCCCCATGCCTCTCTAGGTAATATATGTATTTTAATTATAGATCGTTGATCTTCATCAAAAGAGCTCAATTGCTGACTTTCTAAAGATCCTGATCAAGCCTTTTTTTTCTCTCTAAGGGAAATGGCATTTTCTTAAATAAAATAAAAATATATAATTAATCTCATGAAAACATATTTGTATACACAACCAGTTAGGATGGAAAAGGAAAAAAATCCTATGAATCAATATGAGTTCTACTCATTTTACAGTTAGAATAAAATATTCACATTCGGTAGACACATTAAAAGATTTGAAGATTATAAGGGTCAGCTGAACTAAGGAGCAATTCTGAAGGGTGGCACAGTGGGGGCCTTTATACCCTCACAGGCCCAAGTTCAATCCTGAGCTCGGGTTACTGTCTGTGCAGGCTTTTTCCTGTATGTTCCCTCCATGTCCATGTGGTTTTCCTTCCACCTCCCAGAAACATGCCAGTACGTGGATTGGCTACATTACATTGCCCGTAGGTGTGAAAGTGCATGTAAATGCATGTGTTCATGGTTCCTTGAGATGGACTGGCATCCCTTTCAGTTTGTACTGCCACCTCATGCCCAGTATTCCCACTATAGAATCTGTCCAGGTTAAAGAGCTTACTGAAAATTAGAAAGCAACTATTTTTGCTTCAAGATGAAGTCTAGTGCAATAATCCTACTCTGTTCTTAGTTTTATACTGAGGAATTCCAACCATACTAACTGAACCTTTTCCCAGCAATGGCAGCACCCAGTGCCCATGAGAGCCTATGAAATGTTGGCATTTTCATTTCTGTTAGCATTAGCATTAGGGTTTTTTTTCATATACACATTCTGCACAATGTATTGCTTAGATATAAACAAAATCAACCAACAAAACAAATGTAAACTGGTGTGTCAGTATACAGAAATTTAAAAACAAATGTTTGATTTTAGCTAGCTTGACTTCTATAGGAACCAGATGCAGACAAGGGTAACTTATTTTGCATCACATCAAAGTAATTGTTTCTAATGTGATTAGGAAGAAAAGACTAAATTAGGTGTGCATGTTTTTGGAGGGAGTGTGTGCTTTACCTCCTAGCACACTTTCCCATTAGACAGGTGTCAGCAATTATGAACTGAGGTACACAGAGCAAGTGGCTTGAAGTAGTTTTGCAGTTTGGTGATTTTGGAGTGTGAAATGGTTCTTCTATTTAGTTATGCTTTTAAGTAGGTGATTTCAGAGGTAAAGCACCAACAGGGTCATTTATAGGCCTGTTTTCCATGGCTCTAGTGAGTAAACTATTGTGTGGGAAAATGATAAAATGAAAGGGTAGAATACCTACTGTTGCCACGTAACTGCATCAACAACAGAACCGCCGTTCTTCATGAACCTATGAAACAAAATCAAGGTATATTTCAGTTGGTGAGTACAAGTGTAGCAGTGGAAGTATGGCTTATTTACAGCTGCTTTTTGTGTCTACACTGCAATGGTAAATGACTCTGGCGTAGGCAGACGATGTCAAGGCCAACTAAGACACACTCACATGGGGAACTTGTTTATATGGTCGGTGGAGGGTGATCGTTCAGGCAGTGTGTAAACTGGCTCTGAACAGATGTGAGTTGACAGTTTAGCAAAAAAAAAAAAATCTGCACAATCCTTTTTAGGCTACATGTTTCACTCTGAGAAGGCCTCTCTTTCTAAACAGTCATTCTGATGAAGGAAAAGCAAAAGTGTGATGTGGGCAGTAAAACTGTTCACACCTTCATTTTTTCCTCCTTACACTCACTTCAGCCAAGCAGACCTTGTTGTCTGCAGAGCTTTGACAATTTTTCACTTCCATCTAAACCCCAACTGGTAGCAGCGAGGGGTGAGGTCTATTTCTCAGAAAAGTCTTTGGCAAAACACTTGTGGTTATTGGTCGAATGTTCATCGCTGTTAGCCAAAAGTTCACTGTAGAAACTACATGGGAAGGGAAGAGCAGGTCAGATATAGTATAAGAAACTGCACAGTGAAGAGGCCAAGTATCTGGCAGGCATCTAAAGACCACAACAGAGTTAAGGTTCTGGTTCTGTCTAAGTTTTTTTTTCTTCTTCTTCTTTTTTTCCCTGCTTGTGTGTCACTAAAAGTGCTATAATTGTAGTTCATGGCCAGAAAATTATGGAAGATTTTGTGGAACATATGCACTACTTCTCCACACCCTGCAGTGTACACTGACACATTTCAGTGTAAATGTAAATACGTCTAGGGTTTTGTAGACACCTGGATACAGTGAATGGAACCTGATTTTTTCCCCCCCTAAGGAAAACATAACTAATAAAGTCAGAGTTTAGCTACAGTATTAATTTATTTCAAAAACAAAACAACGTTGTTAAAATATGTATTAATTCTTCACTCTTCTCCATTAGTTATTGAATTTGATGAAAATCATATATGAAATTATATCATGTAAGTGATATAAAATCCACTTAAATTATATAAGACATTTAAGCCACATTCTCAGCAATTTCTTAAAGATTGCTGGAGGAGTTTCCATTGAAACTGCTTTGTTAAACTGACAACATCGTGTAACTGCCATTAAGCCTACTATAAAGAATGTAAAATAAAAAATAAAAAAAAAACCCAACACATTTTTGATCACTAAATAATTCTGTTATTTTATATGATTTTGTTTTGATGTATTCACTATAGTTCAGCCAGAGCATAAATAAGTACATTTCCAAACTTGAACATTGGCAATGAATATGCTATTTTCTCATCACTTTGAAAAAATGGAGTGTGTGTGGACAGTGCGGACATGTGCTGCTGACAGCCACTGAGTGTGTGCAGGAGGCATTCATGCATGTCACTTCCTAACAAGGCAATGACATATTTATGTGTGGCTTGGTCATGTCTGTACAATAATCAATTAGTTTAGCAAATGCTCTCTGTCTCCAAATGGTCTCATTACCCCACATGTTAAAGCCATAGCCAATTGCCGCAAAACACAAATAACCTGAAAATACAGGCACTTTAAATCCTGAGTGCTTTTTGGCAGATAATCGCAGCCAAGGAACATGTAGAGTAATCTTCTCTCAGACCAGTAAAAAGACACCGAACAATGACTTTTTGTTTCCATACAAATCAGCACTAATCAGGCACAGTTGGCGGTATAATTTGTTCTTCTATTCATGGCAATACTATGAAAGGATCAGTGCTCAGGTGGTTACCTCATGTTCACACTTTTGAAGGTTACAGTTTAAAACAAACAAACAAACAAACAAACAACCAAACAAACAAAAGAATTCCATTCCTGTACTTATGCACAAAAAGATGGGTCTTATGTATCTGATAAACATATCTGCAAACAAACTACATAGTTCCTCAAATGGGTATATGAATAACACATATAAGCCACTAAAAAGAATTCATTTGTTTCCCTACTTTAGGCCACTACCATATAAAGGAGCGAGATATATAAGGAACAAAAGGGTGAACGCCTTGATTTGGAGAACAAGGATTATGCAGGTGGAGTATTGCTCAGCCACACTATAAATCGAGTGACACTTCATTTAGCTGACCGAGGATTTCCCTGGTGCAACGAGAGCCAGCAAAAACCCACTGGGAGCAACGTAAACATGGTTGCGATACGCTCCACTGTAGAGGCAGAAAGTGTAACACGGCATTAACAAAGAAAAAACGATGAAGGTCTTTTTTTTTTTTTTTATAATATGTATAGCTGTGAGGAAGAAACACAACCTCCATAAAGCTTCTCTTACTGTACGCATGTAAATCACTAATGCGTTCGTTCAGCTGTGATGCAGCGGTGCTTGGCCTTGATGCCTGGAGACCATGCCATGATATAGTGTACATAGCTAAGGTCATCCTGTGGTAGTTTTAGCCTCTCTCTTTGTTCATTCTCAAATGAAAACTGCAGATATTTTCTTAAAACCACTGGTTGAACCCAGCTTTTCATTTTGGGACATATAACTGGTCCAGTATTAGCACAGAGGTACTGAAAATAAACTGTAATGAGAGAGTCCAGTTTGCATTGCATACATTGTGCAATAGTATTCAGAGACATTAGTAGTAGTAGTAGTAGTAGTAGTAGTAGCAGTTATAGCAAAAAACTATTAACACAGCATTAGCTTTGTCAACATAATGTAAGCAATATGCTTATTACACCATGTTTTAGATTATAGGCTTGTGATATCTAAATTTGAGACAAAATATCATTGTGTAATAGAAAATTCCAAGCCTCTCTTTGCAAATTAAATGGCTCAGTAATGAGTGAATATTTCCCTATAAAGATCAGCCAGAAGCAGTAAGAGAAACAAGATGAAGTGTAGGAAACCATTCGGCGGGCGCTGTATTTCATTATAGGAAAGCAACGCATCCAAATGAACATTTTTAGGTCTCTGTGTTCTGCTCTCCATTTCAGAAGCGTCATTCTGCACATGGGAGTTCCTGCTGTTAAGAGTCATAGGTCTTTCCAGCAATCCAAGGTCAGGAGACAGAACTGAGATGCAAATCAAGTTTTGGTGTGGGACCGAACATGGGTCTAATGATAAAAATCACTTTACACAACCAGCTAGAAGCAGATAAAGAACATTTTCACCCAGTGTCTTGCTCTGAATGGGTAATGACAGGAGTAAGCTCTGCTTGCTAAAGCACATGAGCCTTAAAGTTAAGGTACAAACCTAGTACAAATATTTCTTATCACCAGGTAAACAGACCCCATTTGGAATTTTTTTTGTGTATCCTAGGTTCAAGAGTAAAAATCTTTCTTCACATAATGCTGGGGTTGCTAGCTGAGCTCATGATTTAAGTATTACAAGATTGCTGAAAAACTTGAAATGCACCAGAGCAGCACTATAATTTTATGAGCTGAGCTCAAATGAAGTGGCCTTGTAGACAAAGTAGAAAGAAATGTCAACTGGCTCATAGATTACCAAATAAAATGCTCAAATCGCATTTTCTCTATGCTAAATCAAAGGACCTGTAATGATTTGAGGACATGGAGAGCAAAGCACATTGAAAGGTGTTGGAACATATCAATCACTACCCTGATGTGTCTTAGACTGAATGATCCCTGGGACCTAGCAACGGCACCCAAGAGTTTTCCTTAAACCATTCACTTCACTATTCCCTCTATAACGTCATACACCATCAAACAATATTATACATTTCATGGCTTTGCACAGTGCTGATAAAGGTTGCATTTCTGTATTCTAAATAATTAACATTTAATTTTAATAGCTGGTGTATGAAAAAAAAAATGACTTGCTTTTGTTGAGCTTTGTATGCTTTCACAGTGATTTGATTCCAAACATCTCCCTATTAGAGATAGAAAATTTCTAACTAATAGCATTCACAATTTTCATTTTAATCTGCTCCACACATTAAGGCTTGGTACAGCTTAATAAAGGTTTGACTAAATAAACCAGTCTAATCTGATGAGATATAAAAGCAGTTTAGTTTGAAGATAAGTACTAAGTGCATATGGAAATAAAGAGAAAAAAACTGTAACAATGGCTCTTGATATATAGGACATTTATTTTGCTCTGGTTATTGCTTTGCCAGAAGGCAAAACATAAAAAAATAAAGAAAATAAAAAATATTTAAATCTTTTTGATGGAAAAGATGTTTTTGCTCTTCTCCCAACTGGGCTTGGCAAGTTTTACCAACTTGATGTGAACATCTGCATAAACAATTCACTTTTGAAGGAATGCCAGATTCACAAAGTGAATAGATTCAGAAAGGCTGTAGACAAGCTTTATTGTACTTATTCTTTGGCCGGTTTTATCTGTTGGGAAAGCCATAATGCTAGTAGACAATATTAAAACTCAATCACTAGCCTGCCGCTGTCACTCACCCGTCCAGTAGCAGGATTGCGTTTTTGCGAGGACGGCCAATGTTGGGCCCATACAGATTGGCCCGGCTGTAGTAGCGGACAGACTGCAGCAGTGTCTTCAGTAGAATGTAGTCTTGAGCCAGTCGACTGCTGTTGACTGAACGAGCTACCATGGTGCGGTAACTGTTGGGTTCTGTAAAAGAAAAAAAAAAAAAACTAAGAGTCTGAAATAAGAAACACTGATTTTATATCCATTGCCTTGATATAATGAAAAAATATATCAAAATCGATTACTACAAATTATAATAATCTTTAGAAAAAAAAGGTTAGACACTAACTATCTTAAAATTCTCAAGTAGTCTGTTAGTTTAAACTTTAAACGTACATTAATATATAATGTGTATTTATATTAATATGTAAGTTGAAACTTTTAATATAATGTAATTTCATATTTTAATATATATTAAGGCTTTATAAACCATTGCCACTCTCTTATTAACCTTTTCCACTCTCTTATATACACGTCCTATGCTCTTAAACACTTTCTACACTCTTAAACATATGTAATTTTAACAACATATAAAATTCTCCGTGCGTACTTACTGCCGGTGAGGTCACTTCCTGTTTACAGCCGCCCTACCCAATCCTAGCACCCCCTCGCGATCACCTGACTTTTCCACCTGATTTTTATTATTTATATATATATATTAAGGCTTTATAAACCATTTCCACTCTCTTATTAACCTTTTCCACACTCTTATA
>JAQMCW010000037.1:14021390-14035522 GCA_030068335.1 Chrysichthys cranchii | reverse complement strand
GTGTGTGTGTGTGTGTGTGTGTGTGTGTGTGTGTGTGTGAGAGAGAGAGAGAGAGAGAGAGAGAGAGAGAGAGATCTCCCCACGTGACACATCTCGCCAATGTCCTTCTGCAAAGCCACTCAGCATCATGGCTGCGGATGCTGCGGATGCTCTCCTCCCGCTCTGCATCCCGGCACCATGGCAGCTGCCGCTGCTGCTTCTCCTCGTCTCGCATCTTCCTGGGCACGCCCTCGGCCTTTTGGGCTTCCGTCCGGAGGACACGAGTCCAGCGCTGTCTGTGCAAAACGGACTGCTGAGGGCGACCGAGGGAACGCGCTTCGTCTTGCGGGTGTACTACGCGGCGTCGCCGCAGAGGCTGAACCGGAACGCGAGCTCCAGAGCGGACGCTGCCACCGCGCCGTGGATCGCCTTTGTCGAGGAGCCGCAGCCCGGCCGAGAGGGTCAAGCTCACCCCAAGCGGAACCTGTGTGTGGAGGAGAGCGCGCGAACTTCTGACATCGAGCTGCTGGGCTCGTTCAAGTCGGCCTCCAGCCACAACTCCATCCTGGTGGAGCTGCTGGCCAAAGACCTGCGGCGCGGGGAGAAAGTCAAGTATTACTCCATGTGCGCCTTCGACGGGGCCAAGTGGGAGCACTTCAGGTCCAGGGACTTCTGGCTCGCGGTGGTCGAGCGGCCCCCACAGGCAGACGGCTGGCTTCAGGCGACTCTTTCCGTGCTGCTCTTGTTGCTGTCTGCGCTCTTCAGCGGACTCGTTATCAGCATGCTCGCCCTCGACCCCGTGGAGCTGAAAGTGCTCCAGAACAGTGGCACGGACAAGGAGCAGAAGTACGCAGGCAAGATCGAGTCCGTGCGCAAACACGGCAACTACGTGCTCTGCACTCTGGTGCTGTGCAACGTGCTCACCAATACATTTTTAGTGGTCTGGATGTGCCAGATCCTCGGAGTCACGCCTCTGTCCACTGCCGCCTGCACTTTCCTGATCTTCTTCGTTGGAGAGATTCTACCGCATTCCGTGGCATCCAGACACGGGCTGGCCATCGCGTCGAAAACCGTCTGGCTCACTCGGCTGCTGATGCTGCTCACGTTTCCCATCACGTATCCGATTAGCAAGCTATTAGATAACATGTTGCATCAAGAAATAAGCAACTTTTACACTCGTGAGAAGTTACTGGCGATGCTGCGGGTCACAGATCCCTATCATGACCTGGTGAAGGAGGAGCTCAACATCATCCAGGGAGCCCTGGAGCTCAGGACCAAAACAGTGGAGGACGTTCTGACCCCTCTGAACGACTGCTTCATGCTGGCTTCTGACGCCATCCTGGATTTCTACACAATGTCTGACATCATGCAGAGCGGTTATACCCGCATCCCAGTTTTTGAGAACGAGAGGTCTAACATCGTTGACATTCTGTTCGTTAAAGATCTGGCCTTCGTTGATCCAGATGACTGTACCCCACTGAAAACCATCACGCAGTTCTACAAACATCCCTTGCACTGTGTGTTTAATGATACCAAGCTTGATGCGATGCTCGAGCAGTTCAAGAAAGGTACGTATGAAAAACATGCAGGGGATACCTGTGTGAGTGGAGCTGCTGACAAGGAGTCGCAAATTTGCTGAGGACAGCCCTGCGACATTTACTGTTATAGATTAAATAAAACAAAAATTATGCCTGCGGACTGTTACATGCAGTAGCAATTGGGCAAAATATCTAAACCGACACAGATTTGACCACTGGAGCAGTTTCTTTTGACTGAGTAGCTGTTCAGAATGCTGAAAGATGGATGCAAAGTTAATTAAGTTACTACTTTATCATTAAAGTATGATAAGCAGGTTTCCTGAAATGATGAGTTGCTTTTAGCTAAAGATTCAGGCACTTAGCACTATTTTATAGATAGATAGAACTGACTTCATCAAATGTTAGAGAAAGTAAATTAGTGTGCACTGCTGAGTGTGTAGTAATGTTGAGTATCATTCCAACTGAACTCTGTATTGTGGCTGGAAATAGATTTGATCTGCTTTGACATCTGGCATAAATTGCACTGGGGGTTTAGAACTGCGAAACAGCATTCACTGGATATTACGTAACACTTGCTTAGCCAGATTGCCAGCATCTACTGTGCAGAAATTACTGTAATTCTGTTTTGAGAGACTCAGTAGGCAGTAGAGCATCTAAACGTAACGCCTTATTACATATCAACATAAAGTTCTACATGCTGAAAGACATTTTACATCAGATTGAGAGACTAGAATGCACACAGTATTTTTTTAAAGCTTTTCTGTTCAAACGAAGAAGAAGAAGAAGAAGAAGAAGAAGCAGGAGACTCATATCTGCATTGCAGAACACTGAATGAACAGCAACCCCAGGGCAAATTAAACGTGCTGCAGTGACCTTTCTCCCAATCACTGTCTCAGCTTTGGGCCATAGGGAATAAAATGTCAAGGGTTGTAAAGAGGAAGACTTTGTCTCTCTCAAACTGAGCTCCCCGAGCATTAGTCTTTGAAGCTACTACCCCCCATTGCCCCCACTAAATGTGTTATAAGGGAAATCATGAAATATGCAAGATCAACCTTTTCTTCTGTCAGAGTAAGTAGGGGCACTTTAGTGACGTTATGACTGGTGTTGGTTTATAGGGAAAGTAATTAGAAGTCTCTCACAGCAGTCAGAGCAGAATGAAATAAACAACACATCACCACGGCTTCCAAAATTGAGCAGATGAAAGACATTGTTATTATAATTATAATATCATTTATTATTTATAAATGCATTTATTACAGAATAATTGCATTTACATAACATGTATATATTCTGAATAAAACATATCCTCTTTTAAATCTTTTGACATTCTTATACTTTTAAAGAACTGCTTGGCTCCCTGAGGCACATGCTGGACTATCTTCATGCAAAAATTGGTCAAGTGTTGCAAAGTGACTGGTGTTGCACAATGCTAATCATGTATGCAATTTTGGTTTTATAACCATCAGGAATAGTGGTAATAACCTGGATACGACCTCGATCATGTGCACAGGCATGCCATGAGCGCCTAACAAAGGCACAAACTGACCTATTTTATAGTATTTGCAATAAATACCATTGTCATGCAGGCATCTTTTCCTGGAATCTTCTCATTAAACCCGTTTCATAGGCACTTGTTCCCAAATGACAAGGAACCCTGGTATTATTTGGGGTTCATGCCACTGGGAGCAGCAATGTTAGCCTTATAGGACCAGGAGAAGGTGTACAGTGACACCCAGGAATTAGGAGCACAAAAGGTTTTTGGAGCAGGCATCCAGCTTACATATACGCTGGAGATCAAAATTAGAGAACAACCTACAATTTCCTAAATGTCAAGGTCATTTCGTAGTCCTATTTGGAAATTATCCAAACAGGCTTAAAAGAGCAGTATTTTAACCATATGTCATGAGTTACAGGCCGCAGATGTGCTGAAGTCATTCAAAGCAACGGCCTGTACACTTCCTATTAATTTTTGACTGTTGTAACCTTCTGAAAATTTAGTTGTGATCTTTCTTCATGCTCCAGTTATTGCTGTTCTCTAATTTTGATTGGTGTTCTTTTTCAAATCTCTCATTTAAGTTTCTTATCCTGTGATTCTGAATTTATATAACTCATGACATATAGTTAAACTACTGCTGTTTTACTCCTGTTTGGATCATTTCCAAATAGGACTACTTGGAGACCTTGACATTTAGGAAATTGTAGGTTGTTCTCTAGTTTTGATCTCCAGTGTACGTAAGTCACAGTCATCCGTCACCAAAAGAGTCAGTCACAGTTTAGAAAACGAGTTCCCCGTGTCTATCGTCTATGACAAGTGAATGGCTGGCGTGATTATTGGATGGCTGACGTTTGGTGTAAACAGTACCACAAAGATCTTCAAGGTGAGCTTATTACCAAAGCACACCGATCTCCCATTCTTTCTGCCAGTGTAATGGCACAAAAAAGGCAGGTTTACAATGTACTGGCAATCACATTGAGCTATACAGAAGCTGGGATGGGATAAGGCACCTTATCCCTTTCATTATAAGTTTATGAACCCCCACAGCGATCCCAAGCACACCGCTGTGGCATGCTGCAATGGCCACCACATACTCCTTTAATGTAGATGAGGACTTGCTACTGTTTTGCAGTGCATGAATAAAGGTTTGTATTTCAGGACTCAGACCGTGCAGTGGATCTTGTAGATTAGGTGCACGCTATTCATGGAACAGCTTCCAGCTAAGGGCGTACAAGGCCTAGGTAGTTTTTGCGGTCCGGAAAGTTTCCTGAGTTGACAGGTCACAGTCCTCAGTATGAATCTCATCCTGAAGGGCCAAACACACAGGTACAAGTGATGTGTCTGGGGCTGCCAAATGTTTTTATCCATTTAATGTAACTGATCTGCTCAGGTCCAAATTTGCCAGGTGTTTTGGACCACTATTCCTAGAACATCTCAGAGGCACAAGTCAGATTTCATGGCCTAGTAGTTAAAATCTATGCAACAGGGAGCCGTAGAGGCAAACGCTAGATGGCAGGGCCACAATGAGTTGTGAGCTGGCTTGGCTTCAGTAAAAACAATCAACCTGTACTAAGCAGACTCCCTGGTAACCCCTTGGCACCACTCTACCCTCCAGCCAGTGAGGGAGGAAGCTGTGGTCTCACTGATCGGGCACTCTTCCAAAGCAGATTTCTTTTGGCTAGGAAGGCCAGGCTTTACAAGCAAGGTAGAGCCTATGCCCCTCTCACTGAGACAAGGACTGGTAAATGATAAGCTGGTGTATAATTTCATAAGCAATTTTACAGTATTTGCTGATCATAATTGTGAACACAAAATGTTGTTTGGACATCTTCACCTTGGAATAATAAAACTGACATTACAGCTTTGGGGGGCAAGATACATGTAGCTTCATTCGTAGTCACAAAGTGTTAACACACAGTAGGTAACATGTGGTGTACATGTGGCCCAACATGTGTACCATTTTGGAAGAAAAAAGGGAAAGATAGCTGCATGACAGCAACATTTATTGCAAAGACTGTGTCATACTTCATTTCATGGCTGGCATGTGATCCACGTATTGCAGTGCAGAGGTCAAAGAGAACCAGCATTTGTAGGTTCATAATTCCAATGCCAATTTTTGTGTACCGGTATTTTATTATTTTTTTTTTTTACCTGTCTAATATTATTTTTTATTTTAAAAAGTAAGCTAAAATGTCCAGACCAATAATATAATTAGTTTTAAATTAGCCATAAAGGCAGAGATATTATCTTAAAAATAAATAAATAAAGGAAATAGTAGTTAAAAATGACAACCGTAGTTGAATAATATTATTTTTATATTTTTAGAAGTACTGATGTTTATTGGCATATGTATTTTGCAGAAGTAGTATATTTTGTTTCAGGCACACTCAGGTCATCTAGAATTAGGTGTCGTTTGATCTAATAATCTTTCTCAAAGTTTTATCGTGCTTTCTCCTGACCTCTTAACCTGAATATTTAAATTCACTAGGGTAACGGCCTTTAGGTTTAATTACAGGAAGTATTTCTGTCCTGTATTCAATGTGTGCAAGAGTCACTTGAGGTTTTGCTATATACTTTGTGTTTTCTGTGACCAGTGAACCAATCAGAAAAGCCTGTTAATATAATCAACTGATCCATGTAGAATATTGTCCACTGGGTCTGTTTCTAACCACCCACTGGATTGGTCTATATGGAGTTTGGAGTAAAATGCAAAAAAAAAAAAAGATGGCTAGAATCTTAAAGTCATAATTCAGTAAAATTAGAAAGTTGCAAGATTTTGTAATGTGAGGTTTTGTAAAGAGTTTTATGGCTGTTAATTTTAGAGTTGAATGTATAGCCAGCAGGTCTGCTAGAAGTTAGCTGAATTTAAACAAACACAGTTCTTCACTTCCAATGCAAAAACACCTGAATGCTACTATAGCCAAAGGCACTTTTTGACCTGACAAGCAAGGAGACCATCCTCCTTTTGACAGGATTGTGGTTCACATTAGTTCTTTTTCTTCTCCTATTCCCTGAGCCTGTGATGCCACAGATACCTCTGAGGAAATATTTTGTCCGCAGATCATAATGGTGGCCGTGTACAAAGAATATTTGAATCAAAGATTCTAAAGCGCTACACGTAAGATGGATTACTGGCCGGAATATACGTTGATAATCAGGAAGTACGGAAGTTCGACACTATGGGCGCCATTTTGGTACGCTGACCTTTCGTCACAGAGGCCGGATACCGTGGGAAACTTGCGGCATTTTTCTGAAATCGTCTTGTTGTTTCTTGTTTTGATGTATTAGCCTTGTTTGCATTATGAGAAATTATGACATCCTGTGTTAAGACGACAGCAATAGATTATTTGAGCGGATTGTTTGATTTTTTCTCAATAATTGGAGCCCAATTGAGGTACGTGCAACTACATGCAGCTACACTGCAAAATTATCCCCATTTGATTTAAGCCTCGGATATCGATTAACATCGTGGATCGCCTTTGACCTCAGACATCGATTTGTTATCTCAGATAGTACTGACAACAATTAACCTCCTCATGACTTAATGTTTAATATGGTAAATAAGATAATCCATCTTGATGTGTCCTTTATAAGTAGGGCTTATATATGTATCTTCATGTTCCTTAATGCGGTCTTCTCCATTTTGTTAACTTCGTGGTGTGCGAAATCCCTGGTTACAAGGATATTACCAGAGATAAATGCTTTGAAAGCAATGTTTACCAGTCTCACCGTCTTCAGTATGCTGGTATTTTTAGTATCTCTAGTCTTTTCTTCACTAGCAAATTTCTGATGCAGATGTACGCTAAGGCAAAGGAGAACTTAAAAAGTATTATACTAATGAAAGTCGTGCAATTTATGGAAGAGATTGGAGTAGCTTAGCTTTGAAGATTATTTCATTATCAGCACCAATGAAGCAGAGAGATGTTAGAGGCCATTTGGGTGAGTTACTGGTCATGAAGAGTTTATAGTTAGCTTTATAATAGTCTTCAAATCTGGCAGCATTTAGCCCATAAAAGACACAGCAAATAATTATAATTATATGCTTTCTTTCACAAGCTAAAGATTCAGCTGAATTCTTCTTAAATGTAATCAGACATTTTCAAAAGAAATTCCAGATGTCTCAAATGTTACACAAAGGGTCCAAGCATTACTTCCTGAGCCCGTGATTTTTATTGTCAGAAACTATGTTGATTAATATTGTGGAATGAAATCAGAAGTGAAGATTTGCATGTGGTCAGAGAAGGACCATATGTTTGGAAAAAAAAAAGGCAAAACCATACATAATACTTGGCTCAATATATTATATTATTTGCTTTTCATCTGTAGCTGAGTTATCTCATATTATCTGAAAGGTATTTTTAAGAGCCAATCCTTCATATTTATACTACTACACATTCTGTCATTTTTACTCTGACAAAGTACCTAATATAACATCACAAATGTGCACTTCTGGGGCTGTCAGCCTTATGGAGCTCATTGGCTGGCACAACAGCAAAGGGAATCACAGTCTTTCATGTGGACTTCCCTTGGGGTGTTTCTGCATGTGTGTGTGTTGGTGTGTATGCACGTATTATATAATAGTGCAGTGATGTAATGCAGCTCCCTCGACTAGCTGAAGGCTGAGCGTTGCCTTATCTGTCCCTTTACCTGAATCCAGAGAAAGTCTCCACATCGGTCAACGTGACCTTCAGGGAGAAATATGGGATCTGTTCGATTTAAACTCAATCATTTGGCTAGACTAGGGTGCTATCTTCTGCTCTAAAGTGAAAATTAGTTTATTATATTATATTTTCCTGCCTTTGTGAAATGATATTCCAAATCCGGCCATCTGATGTTTTCCAGACTCCCACTGGAGTGAAGTAATTCTATGTATGTACCCTCAAATGACCGTGCTGAAGTTAGAGGACTGAGTGATGCATGGACACTCATGAGTTTTCAGGGAAGCTAGTGATTAGTTTTGACAACCGAGGGCACATTAAAATAGCAGAATTTATTATTTTTTTTATCTGGAGGGTTTTTGTGCATGGTTGTTGTTCATGGTCTGGTTAGATCTGTCAGTAGAGGCAGGCTTCCCTAGCCCCATTGCATAATTCTTCACCGCTCCGTAAGGACAAGTCTGAATCTTCAAAAGTCAGCACTCGGGCTGCTTAATTCCTATCATCTGAATCTACATCATCTGAATAATGAGATCTATCATGCTCAGCAGCAAGATGAAACGGCCTGGAGTGTTTTATAGAGGTCTGCAGTTTGCATTGCTCTTTTGAATACAAATATAAATGCAGCTGAACAAAATACTTTATCCATGTTTATGTACTTGGCCAAATTTTTGGAGCACTTTCGGTGGCTGTGATTGACAAACGTTTTCTACTATGATGTCATAAAATTAAACACTTTCTCTTTTACAGGGAAAAGCCACTTAGCCATAGTGCAACGAGTCAACAATGAGGGAGAAGGGGACCCTTTCTATGAGGTTATGGGAATTGTCACCCTGGAAGATGTTATTGAAGAGATTATCAAGTCCGAAATCGTGGACGAGACCGACTTGTACAGTAAGCATTATGCGGTCCCATTAAGCCATTCTACACTTTTTGTTCTTTTGGCTCAGCATCACCCACTCTTCAGAGCATGGCTGAGCTAACGTCATCACATAACTAGCAATGTAATGAGGTTCCATAAGGGTAGAAGATGAAAGTAAACTTTCTACATTCATGAAAAACAGCACAGAGGAAGTACAAAAGATGTAAGACAGCAGAACAATGAAGACAAAAAAGACAAAAAGAAACACAATAATCTTCGTAAAAATTTCATTTCTATGAAATTTAAAAACAACACTTTCCTCAGTGGGTAATGGAATAGACAACAATCTATTTTTTTTTCTTTCAGATTCGTAATCTGCATCCTCAACTCTTTCCGACTGCATACTTTATTTTTCTCAATCACTTAAGATTCACGAGTAGACATTTAACGTTTTTTTAAAATTTGAATTTTTCCAAAAATTTTTTTTGCTTAAAATACATTGTCATCGGAGTAGAGCGTGTCTACCAAGTTTCAAGTCGATAGGTTAACAGGAAGTGGGTTAAAAATTGATTACAAAAATTGTACCAGACAAATTTTAGACAGAAACAGTGAGTGAAGTAAAGTGTTGTAAAAAAAAAAAAAAAAAAAACAGTATGTAGTGTATGTTTTTTTATATTGGTAGGGATCAATATCAAATAACGATAGGAATATTTGAGAGTTTTGACTTTGTGGGAACATTTGACTGGTCCGCACGAGAAACCTGGGCTTTTTTTTCTCTCGCTAAAACTGCAGCTTTTAATATTTATTCATTTTAATCACCAAAAGGTTTCCTTTTTTGCTGTACAGGCATAGAATTACTTACCCGCAAGGATAGAAAGACGTGTGTGTGCTATAGCTGTCTTGCTGTTAGTGGATGTTCTTGTAATAGTAGGAAATGTTGAAGGGTCTCTGAAAAAATGAAATGCATTTTTGGTATTATAATCATTTCTATAAAAAGACATTCTGCCACAGAGAGAAAATAGCAGATTTATGCTGCATCGGAGGTTGCTGTTTATTTTTTGAGCCGTGGATTAAAGTTGTGTTTGCGTAACTCTGACAGCTGGGAAGATATTTTCATGCCTAAATATGTATTGTGGTAAGTGCTTATGGGGCTGTTTAGAGTCTGGATTGCAGTGTCTGATAAGTTGAAAGGGAAGAGAGATGTTTTTCAATGGTCTGGATATTGTCTCGTATTAAGGATGAAGGACTGTAGCAAGACTAAAATAGCATCTGTGGCTGATTTTGTACTGCATGTTAGATATGTTTGATGTTTATATTTTGGCATGTAGCAACAGTTAATGGTTCAAAAAAAATGGAAAATAAGAATGAGAAGTGTGGGGATCCCTGTTTTTACATCGGTGCTGCGCTTGGCTGTTTGTGTGATGAATGCTCGCTGCATAAATCATCATATCTGATGGGAAAACGTTTTCCTCTGTGCATTTCTGCGTCTTTGTAGCTGATAACCGCACGAAACGGCGAGTATCTCACCACGAGAGGAAACAGCAAGATTTCTCCATTTTCAAACTTTCTGAGAGTGAGATGAAGGTGAAGGTCTCCCCTCAGCTGCTGCTGGCTACGCATCGCTTCCTGGCTACAGGTAACTTCTTCTCAGGACGGGAAAAGAGCTTAAGGATGTCTTGGGCATTTAGACGCGGAAAAGTTGATACGTGCGCACAAAGTGCTGAACATAACAGACCTTTTTTTTTTTTTTTTTTTTTTTTTCCACTTTTCTGTTTTCCATTAACTTTTTCCTTCCTGTCTGGCATCAGAAGTGGAGCCTTTCAAGTCTACTTACATCTCAGAGAAGATCCTGCTGCGCCTCATTAAGCATCCGAGTGTGGTACAGGAGCTGAAGTTTGATGAGAAGAAAAAGAAATCACCAAAGCACTACCTCTACCAGCGCAACAAACCTGTTGATTACTTCGTATTGATTTTGCAGGTAAATAAAACCAGGTGAAGGGAAAAGCCTCAACTTGGTGAACCTGTGTGCGGCTGTGATTCGACCACAGGTTATCACAGCTGTGCTAATTTTCAGCACAAAATCATGAGTGTAAGCGTGATATCGCCTTTATACCTCAGTTCGATAAACATGTAATTAACGTTTGGGACACAATATGGCTAAATATTTTGTTTATTTTCGCTCCAGCAGCACAAATAGTTCCCACAGTGAACTATATACTGGGCTGTCGTACTACATACAGTGTTAGCACTCTTGGATCACGGCTCGTCCAGTCAAATCAGTGGAACTAACTGCCGCATGATCTCTTTTATATGAAATCCTGAAAACAAGTTTTTACCTTATGCTCTTATCTCAGTCACAGGTAAAATTATATGATGCTAACACAAGCTAACATTTGTCTTCTTTCTGTTGTCCTCTAGTGAGGCCTGATAGGGTTTTGAAAGAGGCTTGGTGTTTCTCTTGCTCTACAGGGTCGAGTGGAGGTAGAGATCGGAAAAGAAGCGCTGAAGTTCGAAAACGGTCCTTTCACTTACTATGGCATGCCTGCCATCATGGCTGTACTACCCGCAGGTACGCATCTCTTCAATTAGAACGTGAGCACGTTTTATCCAGAGGAGAAGAATGTATATACCATGAACAGTCCTAAAGTTTAAGGCCAGCACATGACTTACCTTTAATAAGTAAAAACTAAATTAATGATGATTAGATAGGATATCTTGTCTGCAGACCCCAGCAGACGTGCCGTTCCGAACACAGGACATAATTAAGACAAATACAAGTAGATCTGCTGTGTAAGTCTTGCGGGAGAACACTGGAGTAATTAAAGTAAGAGGTCAGCTCAGAGAAATATGGCACACAGTTGCATGACTTTTTAAAAATCCCCAGAAATAGAATGCTGGAAAAAGCAGATCCTCCAAAGTTTAAGAACAAGCTCCTTTAGGGCGAATGCGACAAGCACACGTTGGTTCATGTTGGTCAAAAAAGCAATTTTTCAACTTTCACTAAACAGATCTACGCTGCAGCCATGAGGGAGCCAATACTATTCACACAATAATGCCTGTGGATGTCACCACTGAGTTACTCATTCTCATGCTCTCTCACACAGAGCAATCATTATGCCCACCATTGCCATCTGTCAATCCTAGCATTTCATCAGATGCAGATTTACAACTCGCAGATTCTGAATGTTTCCCGATGTGATGCATGTTGCAGCTCTGACAACCAGCCAAGGCTTTCTAAGTTATGTAGTTAATACTTGGGGCGGCACGGTGGTGTAGTGGTTGGCACTTTCGCCTCAAAGCAAGAAGGTCCTGGGATCGCTCCCCATCTTTCTGTGTGGAGTTTGCATGTTCTCCCCGTGCACGTTCTACCTCCGAGTACTCCGGTTTCCTCCCACAGTCCAAAGACATGCACAGAGGGGATTAAGCTACTCAGAATTGTCCGTAGGTGTGAATGTGTGTGAACGGTTGTCAGTCTCCGTGTGTCGCCCTGCGGTGGATTGGCGACCTGCCCAGGGTGTACCCCACCTCTCACCCGAAGTAAGCTGGAATTGGCTCCAGCTTGAGAGTGAGAGTTAATACTTGTCACTTGTGACTTGTTGATATAAAACATATTGACATTAAAATTGAATAGGAGGAGCAAAGGTATTAAATATGCTGTGATTGTAAAAGTAGTACCTGTCATACTGGATGGTAACAAGGGAAGAATAGTGACTGGTTGTGACTGTTCCAGTTCACAGGTCGCCATCACGGAGCAGTGGACTAAATCATTCGGACACCACCATCCATGCAGGAAGTCTGAGCCAGCTGAGCATAGGTGGAGGAGCTTACCTACCAGACTACTCTGTTCGCCAGCTCACCGACCTGCAGATCATCAAGGTCCTCACTCAAAGACACACAGAGACGCATGGGGAATTGTATTTATCCACATCAATAGTGGCGAATATCAATAAGTTCAGGTCAAATTCCTGAATGTTCCTCTTGTGTAGATAGTTCTTCATCGTCGTGCGTGGCTCTAATCTTGATATCCTTCTCTTTTTGATCTGACATCATTACAGAGTCTGATGACACTTGCTCAGCTTTGCTACCGTTTTGCATGTGTATGAGAAAATTTAAAGAGAATGATGTACTGTTAGCTGCTTCTGTAAATATAAGTCTCTGTAAATCTCATTTAGGTCACCCGTAACCACTACCAGAACGCTCTGACCGCAACGAGGATGGACAACTCTCCTCAGACCCCTGAAGCAGACACCCAGGCCGGAGGAGAGAGGACCACAATCCCAGAGACGCGCTCCAACAGCATTGCGCTGCCCCTTCCCCGCTCACACCACCACGCACACCACTTCAGACACCCCCACAGCACCTCCATGCTCAACGAGAAGAACCGCATCGTCCGTAAGTGCAGCTGTGTCCACTGAGACTTTCCTTATTTGGTGAAATGACTTAATTGAGCATTATTAATGAGAAAAAAAAGTTTCCAATTTCAACATGTCTAATACTTATCTAAAGTGTTAAACGCTGCTTAATATCTACTTTACCTGCCTTTATTTGGTCTTCATGTATTTTCAGTTTCTATGCAATTCATTTATTTTAGGACAGATGTGACAGATGTGTATACACTTCAGGTCACTTGAAACAGCAGGGACAGTGCTAGGGTTAAAATGTTAGCTTATGACGTTTATAAGGTATAATACTTTAACATGATGTATGCTAAAGTTTTATTGCATTTGCATTTATTGCTGAGGTTACTTCCTGAATTCTTCTTCAGATCCCGTGGTGTAAAATGTATCCACGTTTAAGGGTAAATTTCTATTTGAAATCAGACATGACCCAGAAGAGTAAACTAGTGTAACAAACAAAGTAACTTTGTTCTTATTCTTCTTATTGTGCCTAAAAATCTTTATACTACTCAAGTAATCTCTGTTATAATATGTCTTACAAGTGTCATCAATTATGCACATTAACCCGGCTATTTTGCACTAAATGTTCATAAGGCACTCGGAAGTGATGCTGTCAGATTTCGTGCCTAATTTATGAAGTGTGATAAACTGCCTTCGGGCTCTTCCTGTAGGAAGTAAATCAGATGGACAGAAAAGCCCCAGTGACTCTGTGTTCTTGCGTATGGACGAGATCCCCTACATGCGGACGGAATGTCTGGAAGAAAAAGGAGGAACTGGTGGGTGAAACTATCACCATCATATTCTACATAAACAAAACATCCTTTTTGTCTTTCTGTCTTTTATGTGAGTTCCTGTGCTTCGTCAGGAAATGGCAGATGGCCCCCAAAATCACTCTGGAAGAAAAGTTAGTTTAGTGAAATTTAAACTGAAATGGTTTCAAAGATTTGAAATAAATACAACTCCTCTTTATCGTTTTCCCTGAAGTCGCATCCTCCAATTATATCCCTAACTTAGGGGGCAGGGGGTAGCTCAGGGGCTTAAGACACTGGACTACTGATTGGAAGGTTGGGAGTTTAAATCCAAGCACTGCTAAGATGCCACTGTTGGGCCCTTGAGCAAGGCCCTTAAACTCAACTGCTCAGTTGTATAAATGAGATAAAAATTGTAAGTCACTCTGGATAAGGGCGTCTGCCAAATGACTGTAAT
>JAQMCW010000037.1:13903167-13918678 GCA_030068335.1 Chrysichthys cranchii | reverse complement strand
TTTATAGCTAATCATGTTACACACCTGATATCAATTAACTTAATTAGTTGCTAGATGTTCTTCCAGCTGAATCTTTTTAAACTTTCTTGCTTTTTCAGCCATTTGTTGCCCCTGTGCCAACTTTTTTGGTACCTGTAGCAGGCATCAAATTTGAAATGCGCTCATTTAGTGGATAAAGGTATGTTCTGTTGAGAATAAAATATTGGCTCATGTGATTGGAAACTCTTTTAGTTTTCATTTTATTCAACTTTAAACAATGTCCCAACTTTTCTGGAATTTGGGTTGTATATAATATAATTCTATAACAATTAGAAAAATGCCTCTACCTTAACTCTTCTTCCTACTCTACAAATGCTTTTTCCATTCATTTATATTATAGTAATTATTTCAGTCAGAACATATCACAAGGCATCGTAATGAATTCAAGACACCTGCTAAGGATCAACCTAAACATTTTAATTACTCTTATTATATCCATCTTTCTACTTTCAGGAGTGACCTTACTTTATTTTTGCCTCAAAAATTCATGTAAATTGGACCAAACCACGTGAGTTAGAGAAAGGGATGCATGTGGGAGGACTAAATAGTGATGGAGGGAAAGAGGGAGGGAGAGAAGGAAAGGGACAGAGTGAGTGAGGACCTCTTCTCAGTAGTGCACTCCTTCCTTCATTCACTTTCTCCTGATCAGGGACGCATGTGTCCGGTGTGGCTTCAAGGTGAGCAAATCTTTGCCTTTACCTTTGCATGCTTTTCTTAATGAAGAAAGGTGAACAATATTGGTTATATCCAGAATGGATTTTAAAATTTTCTAAAATATAATTTGTAGTTTTAATGTTTTTTTTTAGCTTTGTATTTTCAAGCATAATAATACTGTTTATTGATTGGCTTAACACTTGGAATTTACTAGAGCCACTTATAGCTCCTGGTTTTCCCTTTTTGGATTTGGTAAACCATGTTTTTCTCATTTTTCAGTAGGGGCCAGAGATTGATGTTTGTGTTACTAATTATATTGTTTCCACCTGAGAGTCATGAAATGTATAGATAGCTAGGCATTTTTACTTCCCTGCATGTTTGTGGTGACAAGTTTTTTTTTCTTCTTTTTTTTTTTTTGGTGGACTAAAAAAAAAAACCATCATATGTCCTGCACATTTAAAGGCTTTTGACCAAACTAGTTTATTGCAATATACATGTAGCAGTAGGTAACTTGTAAGGTAGGCAAGATAAATATTGTAGGCATATTTTCATGTGTTTCATATGGGTTTCACATTTCATCTTTTCTGTGTTTACATGATTTGGTGATCTTAAAGATGACCTAAAACTCCAGCAAAATCTGTAAATAGTTAGCAAGCAAATATGTGTTTTTTCTTGAATTAATAAATTGACTTGTGCAGAATTTCACGTTTTCCCCATTTTCATGTGGGTTTCCTCAGAGTTGACTGGTTTCCTCCCAGTGTTAAAAACAAACAAACACGCAGTTAGGTAGATTGGCTATGCAAAATTGGTCATAGTTGTGAATGAGTGTGTTAATGGTGTGATGAACTGGTGTCCCAAGCAAGGGTGAATTCTCCTGCTTTGCGCACAATATTCCCAGGATTTACTCTGCATCCACTATGACCCTGACCAGTATAAAGTGCTTACATTATAAATGAATGAATGTATGAATGAATGAATAAGCACTTGTTAATCTGTGTTGGAATTAATTCTTCAAAGAGTTCTGACAGTTGTCAAGTTGGACAAATTAATCAAGATGAACTTAATAGGGTAAGTACCATAACTTGAGAAAACTATTATTTTTTCCCCAGGAGTGCTGTGTCAACACTAATCATGGCACTGGCTGGCTATCTGTGTTGGAGCTCCCTGTTCCTTGTAGCTGCTCTTGGACTCCCACGTTCTCCTACTAACTCGGGCCGTAGACCATCAGCCAAAGTGCGTTTGGCAGGAATCGGGCATAGAGACAACGAAGGCCGCATTGAAGTGCTGCACAACAATACGTGGGGAACTGTATGTGATGATGAGGTTGACATTAGACTGGCAAATGTGGTTTGTAAAGAACTGGGCTTCCGGGGGGCCATCACATGGGCACACAGTGCTAGATATGGAGAGGGAGATGGTGAGTAATGAGGACCAAAACTGATATTTGCCTATACTCATCTTTTGTAATTGTTGTATGCATCTTTTCCCTAGAATTACATTTAGAGTACCTTCAAAGCTTTACTATAGCCCCAACTATGGTTCATTTATGTAGCTTAAATCATATTAAAGGTACACTGTATCTTGACCTATCCACCTGGGTCTGTAATTGCATTTCTAGACGTGTAAAAAAAAATCTACACAGTAGCGAATCAAAGCAAATGAGATGGGTGGCGAAACGTATTTAAGATTATACCACAAGTCCAGATGCCTCGCCTTACCACTAACAGTCTTTCAGGATAGCCGTCATAAATATAGTGTTAGAAGACATTTAAAGGCGACTTTCTTCACAGCAGTGTGAAAGCCTAACTCTGCTGTTCTTTACATTGACCTGCCCTGCCCTATAATTTAACTTTAAGGCAACCGTAAAGATCCCCAGTAAACCAAAGCAAGTGTAACACCACTTGGCCAAGCAGCACCATCATTAAAACTAAACAAAGGCTTCAATCTGCCCATCAAACAAATACTCTACATTCTCTCAGCTTCAGCATCATCAGAATGCTCCTTCATTTTTTTTAATGATGATTTTTATAGAGACAAGTCTCGGGGTTTTTTTTCTGTTAGCACAGCACGATATCGTGTCTTCAGACATTTTTTTTTTGTCTAGTCATACCACTGATGCTATTTTTATATACATTCCTAACATGCCTTTACTGTCACAGGTCCTATTTGGATGGATAATGTACGCTGTGATGGTTCAGAGAAATCACTGAAAGAGTGCAAGTCAAACGGATGGGGTGTCCACGATTGCAAACACTCTGAGGACCTTGGGGTAGTGTGCAATCCTGAGAGGAGGCTGGACCAAGGGGTTTCTGGTGGACCTAGAAGAAGCCCTCCCACTCGAAGCAATGTTACCACGTCAAACCGGTGGCATGACATCTACTCCAATCCAAGGGCCTCCTGGCAGGGTCAATCATCCAGAAACTGGTTACATAATCCTGTAAGCAGTCAGAGAGAATAACACATCTCTGCATGTCACATGACCTTTAATGCAAGTGTTATCTCGGGAGATGTTAGAGCTGGAATAGCATGCATTCTGAGCCTCATTTTCCAGCCATATTTCTGTTGAATGTTTGTGTTCAGACAGTTCTCGCGGTTTTTATGAGGCTGCTATCAAATTCTTTTCTGAAATGTTGAAGGTTTATTTTCTCCAAATGACTACTGAGCTCTGCATTGCATTTTTGTGTTCGGGCAGACATTTATTTGCTTGTAGAACTAAATGACGATACCCAATTTTGCTTTTTTGTTAAATGATGATACCGCGTTTTGTTCTAATTTCAAAATTTAGCATCTCTAAACCTCCTGTTAATGTGTTCCAATTTTTCCTCTTCTTTACCTTTCTGTAGTCTGCTAGTAAAGTGAGGATTCAGGAAGTCCGTTTGCGGCCAGTTTTGATGGCCACAAAGAAACGTTCCCTCGTGACACAGGGTGTGGTGGAAGTGAAGCATGCTGGGAGATGGAGGCAAGTGTGCGATAAAGGCTGGAGTCTGAACAGCAGCAGGGTGGTGTGTGGCATGCTGGGATTTCCTGATGCAGTGAAGCCCAACATGAAGACTTACAAGTAGGCCTTTCTTTTTTGTCCCAGTTACACCCATATACACAACTAGTCTGACAGTTTTATAGGTTAGGATTCCACACGGCCCTATGATAAACTACTGATGATGGTTCTATACTCTTAAAGGAAATGGGGAGAGACGATGTATTGCATAACATGCCCTTAAGTCACCTCCTCTATTTACTGGAGCAGATCTTTTGTTTGTCTTATCTCCTCCCTCTGGGCACCTCTTACAAACTCGAACACTTAGGCAGTGATTTAAAGATCGCTCAGAATACACTGGTGTTATCTGTGTCCTCTATTCTGGAGATAAAATATCTAGCTTAAGCCTTTGGGTTTCTGTTAAAAGGGCTAATATCCCTCTTGATTGCTCTTGCAGGACAACATCAGTTTAAAACCACAAAAAGTCTTTTAGTGGATAGAGCATCTGTTTGTTTTACTAATGGTTTTATTAGACATGACCTTCCTGGCTTTTCCAAAATACACTGTAATCCCCTGTTTTTACCTGTGTATACTGTCTTAGCCATCTGGTGGTTCAGTTACCACAGAACTGTGACATTATAGCATATTGCATTACATTACATCACATTACAGTCATTTTGCAGATGACCTTATCCAGAGCAACTTACATTTTTATCTCATTTATGCAACTGAGCTTTTGAGGTTAAGGGCCATGCTCAAGGGCACAACAGTGGCAGCTTGGCGGTGCTTGGATTTGAACTCCCGACCTTCCGATCAATAGTAGTCCGGCGTCTATATTTACTGTTCTTTTTTTTTTTTTTTTTAACTAAATGTATATCCAACACAGTGTTTATTAATTGTTAGGTTGTTAATTGTTATCAACATACATTATATATCCAATATAGCCATCAGTGTTGAATAAAAAAAAAAAAAAAATCCCAATACCCTCAAGGGTACACCTACTGTACCTGTAGTACGCCTCTTTTCCCTAGAGATATATTTTGAGCATCTTCAAAGTTTTACTCAAAAAACTAAAAACTATGGCGCATTTGTGTACTGTAAATCATTTTAAATGTACACTATATCTCCATTGCCAAGTGAAAGATACGTATTAATGGTACAATAGATATACCCTTGAAGGTACCTCCCCAGCAATAAGGAAAGATACAGTACAGTTTAGTATCCTTTTCCTGAGAGTGCAGTCTTAATTGCCCCACAGATGAGTTTTATAGTCTAATATCCCATATGTTATGATGACTGCTACAGCAAGAAGTCTTTGGGTTTAAACCTTCTGGCCAACTTGCCTTTCTGTGCAGAGTTCTGTGCATATTTTTCCCAAGTCTGAGTGAGATCCTCTGGGCTTTTCTAAAGACATGCAGATTATTGGGTCAACTGGTTAATCTAAATTGCCCGTAGGTATGAGTGTGAATGTGAATGGCGGTTCATCTCTGTGTTGGTCCCGTGATAGATTGGTTACCTGTCCAGGGTTTACCCCACCTCACGCCCGAACTCAGCTGGGATTGGTTTCAGCTTTCTGCGACCCTTAACAGATAAACGATAGAGATAATGGATGAATTGATGGATTCCCAGGAGTATCTGAGAACTACCATTTCAGCAAGTTCAGCTTGGCATTATTAGTCAAGCAGACAGTGCTATATTCTCACAAATTGGAAACTGCTGAAGTTCCTAACATATTCCACTGAGTAGAAAGTGACAGGGCTCACAGTATATTAATCGAGCTGACTCAGCTACAGAAAGGGGTGGTTGTTGGCAACTGCTCTGTGGAAATAAAAGTATTAGTAAAGGTATTAGCTGTGTGCCTGAATCCGCATTTCTTAGTTCAGAGTCTTTTTAGTGTCAGGCTTTGAAGTGATGAATAGAGTGGTTTGATGTGCAGTATCCGGTATGTCATATTTATGTACCTGTGGTTAAATTTTGTTGTAGGCCATTTAAAATCCTGTTACATAATATAATACAACAGCATCACGTATTAGATTACAATTTGGCCTTTCCTCTAGGGATTTTTTATTCTTGTCTTTGCAAGAGTTTCAAAAGTTGAAACATTAATTTGTACCTCTGAAACATTCACAGTGCACAACCGCAGTAAAATCAGATTTGGGTAAATTTGGTGTCTGAGCTCTAGTAAAATCCAATACTCTTCTTAGTGAGCAGTGATTTGTGTTTTAGGATCCTTTAAGGATGTCAAGTACGTGTGTGAGCACATATGTGAAAGCTTAAGTGCCAATCTATGGCACTGTGGTGGCCTCAGAATCCTCTTAGAGTGCCACATGGACAGGAAATGTATTTTAGGCCTTTAGAACGATGCCTTTTCTAGAACATAAATATAGGATGGGCGTGCAGCTGAGGAGGTCCAGTCCTTCGTTCTTCTTCAGAAAGATGAGTGTTTTTAAATGTATTAATTCTTAGAATTCTCTATCATATATAGTAATTTCCACAAAAAAAAAAAAAGGAAAAAAAAAAATTAGCAGCACTCATTACAATTAGAGACGTTTCAAAAAAGCAAGCAGGCTTCAGTGGCTTGGGCAAAATAAAAATAAAGCTACATCTCTGTTTCATCTTCCCACAGATGTTAGTTAGTTAGAAATAATTTGAGATACACGTCTTATTAATTTTTGCAGTGTTGACTTGCGTCTTTGCTTTTTATTGTAAAATCTGTGGCTTAGTAAAACTTTTTAGCAACCACATATTGGCACAGTGTGTGAATCTAATGTCATCAAATAAGTTATGCACTGCTGCTTTTTTTCTTTTAACTTCAACAGTATATTGTACAGTGTGAGTTGGATTTGTATGTTCTACACTAACATGTCTACCCCAGCTTCCTCTAGAAACCATAGTGCTTTCCACTGTGCTTTAAACGTTTTACAGGTTGGGTCTTGTGTAAGATATGGTGATTTGATTGAATTTGCGCTAAGGTATTTTTCCCATGAAAAACTGGGGAACAAATTTGAAATATATTTTAAAACGTTGCCTTTTAAAAAGTGTACATAATGTGGAATAAGTATTAAACGAATTATTGAGGCAGACTCACATGGTTTGAACTTTGGCTCAGTTTACGCAGGCTTCCATGAGATCTAAAGCCTCAGGTCGAAAGATCCACTTTTTCTTTGAATAAATTCGATACCTGATTAAACACTGACGCTTTCAATGTGTTGTAAGATGGTAATATTTCATCTAGAATTCGAGCTCTACATTTACGACAATCTCTATTTATCCTGCTTGGATCGTAATTTCACCCACCTACTGACCTCATGTTGTTGTACGTGCCTGTTCACCACGCAGCTCCAGACTTGACCAAGGCAGACAGGGCAAATTCTTCGTTCGCCCACTCAGCGTCTAAGTTCAGGTAGCTCCACCTACCCTCTGTTGAGTGCTTTGCTGAAGATACTATAATTACATGTTAAGCAGCTGAGGATTTCTGAGATTCTCATGTACAGGGAAAACGGGGATTCAATTATAGCTGTGCTGTATGGACTGCTGTGTCAGCGCCAGACTCCGGGTATGCTGCATACAGATTCAAAGACTTAGACCACTGTTTGCTTTAATTATCCTATTGCTTATGTTCTTTTATAGTCAGGTATCAATTTAACTTTTTTCTTGACCCGTACTGTCTGCCAGGCTTCTAGGTCTTAATGAACACTGTCATATCTTTAACTCATCATTTCAGGCCTTGGATAGCCATCAGGGTACAAATTAGGTGGATGTAGAAAAATTAACCATCTGCTTTTATATATTTGTATATTTAGATGGCCTGAAAAGGATTTCCCTGTCAAATTTTTTGACTGGATGAGCTGTCGCTTCCTAAAATCAAATTATCCTAGAGTACCCAGCCTTGGTGTATCTCGATTGTGTGCTGCTTTTCAGGTAAAGTAACTGTCAGCTGTGGATTCTAAAGACTTTAAAGATTAAAGATTCTAAGGTGTTATAATTGTATAACGCTTAGAGTGTAACAGCTGATCAACAAAGCTTATTACTCTTATGGCTACTGCAATGGGTATTTCCATCACTGAAAAACATTTGTTTATAATTGTTTAAAATATGACATTCTTGCAGGTGAATAAGTATCTGCTATAGTAAAAAGTCCTTTATACCACACAATATGATAAATTCATTCATCCGTTATCTTTTCCATTGCATCTATACTACTTATCATTCAGGTTTGTGAAGAAGCTAGAGCCGATACCGATACCAGCTGACTTAAGGTGCACCTTAGGCAGGTCTCCATTCTGTCACAGGGCTAACATGGAGACGAAAAACCATTTACACTCACTCATAGTTTACACCTATGGGTAATATAGAATAACCAGCTGACCTAATCTGCATGTCTTTGGGAGAAAACCAAAGCAGATAGAAAATGCATAGAACTCTACAGTTAATGATCCCAGTTGACCAGCAGGTTCGAACCTTCTTGCCATGAGGCGACAGGGCTTTATCCTGTTCAGGGTCATGGGGGGAAGCTGGAGCCAATCTCAGAAAACTTCAAAAAGACAAACAACCATTCACACCTACAGGCAATTTAGAGTAGTCAATTAGCCTAACCTTCTTTGTGCATGTTTTTGAACTGTGGGAGGAAACCCACACAGACAACACGCAAACTCCACACAGAAAGACATGCAGGTCGACCCCAGGGATTGAACCTAAGACCTTTTTGCTAACTGCCACACCACCGTGCTGCCCTGCCCTATAATATGATAAATGTACAGTGAACCCCCGCCTATCACAGGGGTTATGTTCCAGCGCCCCCTGCGAAAGGTGAAATCCGCGAAGTAGCGCTGTCACATTAATTTTATTATTTATATATATATTAAGGCTTTATAAACCATTTCCAGTCTCATATTAACCTTTTCCACACTCTTATAAACACGTCCTATGCTCTTAAAAACTTTCCACACTCTTAAATCTACGTAATTTTAACAACATATAAAATTCTACATGCGTACTTACTGCCGATGAGGTCACTTCCTGTTTACAGCCTGTTTACTAGCTCAAACAAAAGTGGCATACACCGCCACTGTGTATTCATCCACTGATGAAATACAGTGCATACTGTTTTATTTCGATTTAAATATTCTTTTATTGTTTGAATTAACATTTTTTTTTAAATTATATTTTATATTTTATATTCCAGAGTCCCGCAAAAGCCAAAAGATTTCGCGAATCAAAATTTGAAAATCCACGATGCGCTGAACCCGCGATGGGTGAGCCGCGATATTGCGGGGGTTCACTGTATAGTATAAAGTTTTCCCTGCAGAACTGTCAGAATTTTGACAGAAATGTCAGTTTGGAGAAAAAAAATTGAAATGATCAATTTACACATCTATTTATGTATATTTAAAGTACATTGTAAAGTAGCTTCAATTTTCTTAGAATGGACTTTCAGCAATACAAGCAATCGGACCTGAGTGAGATTCAGTCAGGAAGAGAGAGTGTGTGTCGAATGATGCCTAAAAACAGTAGCGTGATTGTTGCGTCAAAACAGACTAGCCCTCCCTATCATTAAGCTTTGCTGCTGCAGTAGTAAAGTAAGGGTGTAACTCTGAGACTAATTACATGAGCAGGTGGGTATTTTCAGGCCTAAGACTGTCAGAGCAAATTTAAAAACAATCCTGTGAGAAGAGATGCCTGGTGGACTGAAAACGTCATTCATGTTCAGCTCTTCACGTTGTCTTAACGATTCGGGGGGTTGTAGACGGAGTTTCCGTGAACCTCATGTGAACCGAGAATCCTCAGGTGTGTGGAATTAATCCATTTGCTCAGGGATCACTGACATTTCCTCCACATTTTCTGCCAAAAACACTGACGGTTGTAAACTTCATTTGTCTAGTCAGTGCTAATTGAGGAAAAATTTGACAGCACTAATTAAACTGAAAGATCTATTGAAGGCTGTACTTATGATATGTCTTTTTTGTCATCAACCAAACATTTAGCTATACAGTAGTGGGTTTTTTGTGGCTCTGTAGCATCGACTTCAGCATTCTTACTTTAGCATGAACTAACGAAGCTGCTGCTTTAATTGGCATCTGATTAATGCTTTTCGCGTCAATAGACTCCAAATGATGATTTTATATAAAAACACAGCTGCTTCTGAATTAGTAGTGTCAACGACAGGGAACTTTTACCTAACAAGTACTGAAGTACTGAAAATATCATTTGGCATGTCCTCTGATGACATCACTAACATTACTGCAGTAACCTTTTCAAAGACGAATCGGTGTGGTGCACACAGTGAAATGTCCCAAAGCTGCTAGGAATGCTGCTTGACCAATCAAATTAATGGACGGGAAGTAACTGTTGTTTAATAAAGATTTATTACATGCACACACTTTATGTCTCTGTGTATTGCACAAGCAGTGGATGCTCTTGGAAGAAGTTTCCTTTTACGCACGTTTTTTTTTTTTTTTTTCTTCAGCCGAAACTCCTTGAAGGTCAGTTTGTTCTGTGGGCAGCCTTGCCTTTCCCATTCCAGGATACTCATGCTGCTGTTTTTTAAATCAACAATTTTGAAAGCTTTCTCAGACCAAAAAATGTTGTAGACTAAAAGTGCGTGTGTGTGTCTGGCTGTATATTGGTATTTCCACGCTGGTATTTCCTAGCAGTGACACCCATATTTGCAACTGGATTTGCTGTGTTTGTTCTTCAAGCGAATATAAACATCTCTGAATTGCTTGATTTTTATCCTCTCTAAGTGTTACGGTTTCAACCAACATTTCTTGTAAGAACAGTTATGTGGTTTACATTTGTACGTTTGATGAGTACAGAGCTGTTCAGTGAGCCTGAGTAAACTGAGAGTTCAACATTTTTCAAAGTATTACATCTATGATGGTGTGGACAATCGTTCCACGCATACAGTACATGCAGATTTTACAGTTTGTACTTGTGACCTTAGGCTTTGAACATTCCGCGAAAACCCGTCCATGCATACACAGAACATTCCGTCTGTATCAAAAAATATCCTGTATGAAAGAGTGTAACTGGGACTGACTTGGTCAAGACACAAGAACAATATGTTTTTACTGAAACTGTCTACCACAAAACCCCACACGCTCCCACATGCTTGTTTCGTTGTCTTAGATATTTATTTTGGGAGCATATTTATCCATATACTTCTCGTCAATCCCTTTTTAGTCATTTGATTCTAAATTATTTGATTGGGAGCAGCACCATTAAAAAAGACTTCCTGACTCATACGTTGTCTTTTCTGTTCATATAGAAAAATATGGGACGAGAAGGTTAGGGATCCATCTACCAGGTATGACCTCTTACGTTCAACAGTGTTTATTGCGTTGCTCAATATTAGATCATGTCACACAGTGCACGTCACTAACCAGCATCTGTGCTATAAAGTTCACGCCTCTGCACCTTTTTGGCATCGTAACCTGACTTGACCGCTCCTTGCCTCTTCCCACAGGCTGAGTTTTATGGCCAAAAAGAAGAGTTTTTGGGTGGAGAAACTACACTGCCTTGGTACAGAGCCCAGCCTGGCAGAGTGTCATGCCCAGCTCTCCATTCCACACAGTTCTACTCCATGTAAAAATGGGCGTTATGCAGTGGCCCACTGCAAACCAGGACCGCAATTTTCACGTATGTCCTCAGGGAGGCCTCAAGCCCCACATCCTATCAAGGTATACCTATTCTCCTTTCATTCAAGAATGCAAAACTTAGGCTGTGAAAATCATACCGAAATTTTCCTTTTTAAGACAAACTGAGAAAAGTCTAGTGTTCTCTGAATCAGAACGCATTGCTTTCCTTTGCTGAAGCTCAAAGCCGGAGTAATTAGAATGTCTATTTTTACACTCAGTAAGCAAGTAAAAACACTCACAATAAGAACAACTTCCTGGGTTGTGTATTGTGCCTTTTCCTAGCTGGCAGTGCGTTTGAAGTCAGGACCTCGCTTGGGTGAGGGCAGGGTGGAGGTTCTGCGTGAAGGAAAGTGGGGAACTGTGGTTGATCATCTTTGGAATCGTGTCTCTGCCGGTGTGGTGTGCAGAGAGCTGGGTTTTGGTACAGCCAAAGAGGCCCCTACAGGAGCCTACATGGGCCAAGGTAAGATATTTTGATATTGCATTGCTATTAGGCAGCACATTGGTGCAGCAGGTAGTGTTGTCACGTCACAGCTCCAGAGTTCCTGAGTCGATCCTGAGTTCAGGTTAGTGTCCGTGTGGAGTTTCCCATGTTCTCCCTGTGTTTGAGTGGAGATTTGTTTTGGATTCTTCGATTTCCTCCAACCTCCTAAAAACATGCAAGCAGTAGACTGACTAAGAAAAATTGCCCCTATGTGTCAGTGAATGTGTGCATTACACCCTGTAATGGACTGGTTTCCCCTCCAGGGTGGATTCCCACTTTAGGCCCAGTGTTCCATGGACAGGCTTCCAATCTACTTTTGGGCCTTTGTCCAGTTAAGTCAACCAAGAGACTGTAGAAACTTATCTATCTATCTATCTATCTATCTATCTATCTATCTATCTATCTATCTATCTATATTTAGAGAGGTGAAATGTCATATGCTTCATTTTTTTTCCCTCTCAAGCCAACTCAGTTATAGCAATACAGTAATAGGATTGTTCTGTTTATGTAGAATCATAATTCAGACTAGATCATTTTATTGATTTAACAAATGCTGAAAATGTGACTGTTCTGTTGCAATTCCACAGTCTTCCAGTGTCCACCTTTTATTTTATTTTTTTTAATAATATACCCACATTCATTTATGTTTTATCTGCATTTTTGATTCATCTTCATGCTACAGAGAGTAAACCGTAGATAACCTAACCTAACACTCCTGCCTAATATACTGTCCCTAACATATAGAATATGGAGAAAATATACAATGTCTTTTCCTTTAAAGCCAAATAAACTATCCTACTATCCCGTGCCACTGGGTGGGTTCCCTTATAAATCTGATTGCCGTCTAGGTTTCTTCCTTGTGCTCTTTCAGAGAGCCACTGTCACCACCTAAAAGCATTTGGAATGAAGTTTAGTTCTAGTAGTTAGGCTAAATATACACATAGTTAAAAAAATTAACCAAATATGCCATATCTTTTTGATCACACAGTGCTTTTTATGTTTGTTTTTTTGTTTTTTCAAAAAGATTTGGTGTGTGTTGTCATCAGATCTTGCATGATAATTTCAAGCTGCTGTACAAATATTACACTAAAGTAGCCATGACTTTCAAATAACTCTTTCTCAGGAGCCATGGTTCAATCAGCCTGAAATGGTGTATGTTGCATATTTGGGCTTAGTCTGTAGTCTTTCTAAGGATTACAAGATTATTTAAAATAAAATACATGGCAACCATTACTGTAATTAATGATCCAAAATGTTGACTTTTTTCCACAGACAGGTTAAGATGTATTTCTGTAACATATTCATTAGTTGGGTTTGTCTGACTCAGCTGGCTAAAACTGAGTCAGGATTCCACTCTCTGTGGTCATTATTGGGGCAAGTGGGTGTGAGTGGTGGTGTGTGGATTAATGACTTGGCTTTTCTGAACTGAACCCATTAAAGGTGAACACTGAGCACTGCTCAGGCATGTTCTCTGATGCACACATTTTGGCCCAATACCAGTAAATTCCTTGTACACTGGCTGTGGTTTTGGAGTGACTCATATCACATTGTGAATAGCAGCATGATTTGTTGAAAAGTTCCTACAGAGATGTGTGTCTCAATAGCATAGAAGTGAAACCTGGGATTACACCCTTGCATAACCGTGTTGTGATGACAGTCGACCATAGAAAGTTCTGAGGATGAAAATTAAGTGTTTTATAGTATAGTCTTCTAATATTACATTCACCATGGGGAAAAGCATTAATATAGAGATTATATACTCAGCTGTTAGTTTATGAGGTACACCTACCATGCTTCTACACTCAATGGCCATTTTGGTTGTGCCTGATACACTCACTGTAACACCAAACACACTACATGGCAAGTGTTGTGCTGAGACTGGTTCCCCACTCACATGACAACTGCTCGGTGTACGGCATAAGCGCAGATTATTGGCGCTGCAGCTTGTGTTGTCACCTCACAGTTCCAGGAACCCCCAGTCTGATAATGGGCTTGTTGTTCTCCCTGCGTCCATGTGGGTTTCTTCCATGTTCTCTGCCACCACCCCCCCGCCCCCCACCTCCATAAAACATGTCACTAGGTGAATTTACTAAGATGAGATTTCTCATAGAATGAAGTAGCATGTGAATGTGTGTGGTGCCCTGCAAAGGGCTTGGGTCCCATGTGGGGTGTATTCACACCTCATACCCAGTGTTCCCAGTATCGGTTCCAGATCCACCTCAGTTCTAACCAGGATAAAGTGGTTACTTAATGCTTAATGAGTAAGTGAGCAGAGTAATTACATTTAGTAGTAAGTGAACCTAATAAACTGGGAGCTGAGTGCCTGTTGTTTACAGGTAAGTTTCCTAAAAAGTCTTGTTTTATTTTGTTTTACTAGTTAAAGCCACATAAATAATTTGCTAAGTAGTGCTTGAATCTAATCATCAACTCTTGCTGTGATCTAGCTTTTTAAAATTATTTTAAAGGTAAAACTCAAATAAAGTGATGAAAGGAAACCTCCTATATAAGTTGCCTTTCTTGATCACATCATCAATTGCCAAAATTACAGGGACAATGGATGAGTATCTGTTTCCACTTCTAACCAATGGTGTATTTTTGTCCTTATATGTAATTTTCTCTATGAGGTATACATCCACTTGAAACCTCAAGGCCAAAACCAGTTTCTTGTGATTCCCTCCATGGTCAAATGGTTTCCCAGAACTATGCCAAAACTGGGCCCTGTACAGTCTCCATTTAGATAGTGTGGTTATCGTGTTTGTCCCAGTAAGTAAACAACTGGTGGAGATTTCAGTGGCTGGGTTGAAAATGTTTTTTTTTTTGTTTTTTTTTGATGAGTTGTAGAATTTAATGAAACACGCCATACTGCAATTTAAAACAACCACTTTTGTCCATAGCCACTCCCCAATGCTCCAAACAGCATTTTCTTAAACTGCCTCTCTGGCACTGAAAGATAAGGAAAACGTATGATTCCACCTCTCTCACATTAGTCTTATTCATGGTCATCTCAAGTCCAGTTATACCTCATTTGCCCCATGCAACTTCTGTAATGATTTCTACTCTCAGGCTTATGCTTTCTTAAAGACTACCTAGCCACGTATTTGTTTGTTGAAAGCAAACAAATGTGCAAAATTAGTTATCATCACAGAGCTGGTAGACAGACTGAGCCTGTTTACCTGCTGTCTCTGCCACGCAGCTGTGAAGGGACAAATATGATTAACAGAAGCAAGCAGTAGTTTGTTTTATTTGTTTACTTTATGCTAATTGAATAGCAAGAGATGTGGAGGAATCAAATTGCTGGCCTTCTCTGTCTTTGGTGGGCACATGTTGAATTCGAAAACCTCTCATCACTTCTTCTTAGGGTGCAATATATTCAAGCAAAGACAGTTTACACAAGGACTGAGAGGCCTTTTCAACAGTCATGTACATGTAAGATCAGGTTATTTTAGTGACAAAATATCATACTGAATTGGTAATGTTTAAGATCATATTCAAGTTTTGCTCTTCTGATAATTTACAGGAACCGGACCGATCCATATGAACTCAGTTCAATGCACAGGAAGAGAGCACTCCATCTTGGATTGCCGTTTCCAAACAGTTCAGCCCTGGACATTTAAACACGCGCAAGATGCATCTGTCAGATGTAACGTTCCCAGGACAGGGTTTGAGACCACAGTGAGTAAAATTTTTTCCCTAGAAGTCTTATATATACTGTGTGTGTGTGTG
>JAQMCW010000037.1:13836971-13858691 GCA_030068335.1 Chrysichthys cranchii | reverse complement strand
ATTATTGTTTCGCGGCCCGGTACCAAAAGAGCCACGGACCGGTACCGGTCCGCGGCCCGGTGGTTGGGGACCCCTGCTGTAGAGTGTAATAAAGCCCAGTTTGAAGTGAAAGTCAGGTATGCACTGCTAACTGCATTCACAGGGTGTCTCGGAGAGAAAATGCAGACCCACATATAGAGGAGCTGAACATTGGGGATGCAGCTGAGCCAGAAGGGAGGGGAACAGGTATCTGCCTATAATTCTAACAAATTTGTGTCATTTTATTCAAATACAAACACCTGCATTAATGAGGTATTTCGTAATATAGAACACACACGAATTACTTCAGGTTGAATTCCTCTAACCTGAAAATTAACCGAGCATAAATATGTAACTTTTCTTTACCAGTGGATGGCGCCCAAACTCTACTCTGCTGTGCTTTTGCCATCTTACCACCATATCCATTTATAAGCGTGTATTCAGCTACAATAAAGATAATTGCTTAATTAATTAGTGTAAGGTCATTGTGTTCATTTCAGGCTAAAATACAGCAGAGACTCTATGGGAAGCCGAAATGATTGATCTTTACTGGTTAACGCCTTCTTTATGATTCGTAATGTGACGTTGTATATAAACCAAAACGAACAGCTCAAGTCACCCTTGTTGTTGACACGTGTCTCACATCTATATTTGACTTGCAGGAGCTGCTGTGACTGATTTCGATGGAGACGGACAGTTGGATCTGCTGGTAACACATGGCGAGAGTGCTGCTCAGCCAATCTCTGTGTACCGAGTGAACCAAGTGAGCATCCGACTTGTACCTGCTTAGGAAACAGCTGCAAACTACAGGAAAATGCATCATAACCTGGAAATTGTTTCTGTTCAAATGTGAAAGGAAACCATTATTTGTGAAATTGTTGCGCATTTCGTTGTTTGGTTATTAGTTAAATTGTCCATTTCGTTTCAGTAGTCATTAGAAAATCTATCCATTTAAACAGCAATAAATGTCGCTGTTGCAACATGGAATTTGTTTAGGAGCTTTTTTGTTTTCCCCAGTGCACCCATGCTGTTGATTGCTCCTTACAGGGATCATCTAACAGATGGCTCCGTGTGATTCCTCGAACTCAGTTCGGAGCTTTTGCCCGGGGAGCCAAAGTTGTGGTCTACACTAAAAGAAGCGGCGTTCACACACGTATCATCGATGGAGGCTCTGGATATCTGTGTGAAATGGAACCTGTAGCTCACTTTGGACTTGGTATGTGCTGGATTTCTGTTTAACGTCTAGTCAGCATGCAAAACACTCTTGAGTTTTAGTTTCCTACCAACAAGATTCAGAGGAGCTTAACAGAATCCCAGGGTTTTGCCGTCAATTTATACAAATGTCTTGACTACGTGAGTAAAAATTGGACTATACCGATGTTTGTCTGTTGTTAAGCTGTGGTCATTGAAAATATTACCAAGTGAATGACATTAATAGCAACCATTTCAAGAAGTGCCAAAGCCAGCTGATATTGAATGAAATATTATATACCTAACATTAGAATCAATACAATAAATAAATTACATTTCACTCTATATAATCTGACAACGCTATTAATGAAACATCCATAATTTGATTTAATTTAACCAAATAAGGGTCAGTATGCAGTGAGGCAACGTGCACATTGCTCGATTCCTCTATGATTCCTGATTCATGACTGTGCATATGTCAAGTGCGTTCATGCAGCGGTAACATAATCCATGCGCAAGCCGGCATTTTTAATATCCTCACTGATTAGAAGTCTGTGATGAGATGCTGGTGTACAGGTGCAGAAGGCGGTGGTCAGCGCAGGAACGTGCTCCCTCTCCATGGCTCGGTTACGGATGCTCTGCCGAGCGTGGCTTCAGCAACTCATCAGGGAGCCATCAGCCAGATTTGTAGCAGTGGTAGGAAGCCAGTTGGAAGCTCTGAACTTTCTAAATATGCTGTGAAAATCAAAATTCCCTCCTCCAGCGGTCAAACGATCACCCAGAGAGTCTGTAAATATGCGCGTACCTGGTGTTGGGTATAGCCTTGCATGTATATTTGGTGCTGGAGGGTGGATGTGTGGAGCAGGAGCTAGAAGCGTGTAAATCACTTCGGATGACTGGAGATCTGAAGGGCTACTAATTCCTTGTTCTTGGAATAGCTGGGCTTGAATGTTAGCCATAAAGTTCGGGCTTGCAGCTCCCACAGAGCCGAAGATTACATTACCCTAAAATTCAGTAATGCGCGTTGCTTCATACATTCTCACTTGGCTAAAAATCGTGTGCCTCCTGAAACCTTCACTGCTGACTCATCACTGAACGCTTGCAGAAAATTCAGTGTGAGGACTTTTACCCTATAAGAGCTACGTGTAGAATATTTAAGCATCGCAAAGCAATCACGAGCCTCAGCAGGTGAAATGTTCAACGTTTTCTCCCAAGGGGCACCTGGACAAGCAGACTGGGTCCTGGCAAGAGCCCCTGCGGATCTGTTTACCTAAGAAATGTTGCTTTAATTAAAGACTGGCAAGGCACTCGGAGCATCTCTCCATGCTTGACTAAAAAGCGGAATGGAAGGAAATGGGAGCTGCTTGCAGTCGAGCTCTTCCCCCATCCTTTCCCATATCTGTCCCTTTGAAGTTCTGCAATCTTCTGCTGCCATGTTTATCTTCTTTTGCATAGTCTCTGTAATGCTCACTGTGTCTTGGACATCGCCATACCAACTGTTGTAGTAACTGCTGCCAGGCTCTGGTTGTCCCTCTGCCAGCAGGTGGGTAGTGTATAGTAGGAATTTGGGTGAATTTACACTGGTTAAATATAGGTGTTTTAGGATGTTGCTTTGCCAAAAGCTACCCAAATGCATTGCCATAGAAAATTCATGGTGTTCTGGGATTCAGCACAGTATGCAACACAATTACCTCAGTTCTGATCTGGTGGTTGAGCATCTCTGTGGAGCATGGCCTGCTGTGCCTCTAGCTCCCAAACACATAATCCTGTCTCGTTTGCTGTTAGTCCTGAGACTTTCACTTACTGTATCAAATCAGACAAGTTTAGTCCATACTGCATGCAGCTGCAGCCCTGCACATTCTTGTGCATTTGTTAAGAGCTTGCAACCCTTGTGCCAAACCCAAGCCTGCTCTAACCTGGCTTTTGCCAAAGTGCTTCTTGGGAGGCCTTTTCTCCTGAGTGGAATTTTTCCATTGAGAGCTGTGCTTAAAGAGAAGAAATCATTCATTGTGTCTCCTAACTCTGAGGGGAGGTTACAAAGGCAGACTGTTCTCTAAGTGCTGAGAGGCTTTTTTGCTTCCCTGCCATGCACTTCGCCAACAGGGAAAGACGTGGCCACCAATGTGGAGGTGTACTGGCCAGATGGACTCTCTGTAGCCAGACCATTGGAGCTCAGTGACCTGAACACGGTTCTGGAGATCGACTATCCAACATCTGAGGAGGAAGTGACCCCAGCAGTCGAGATCGAGGTGTGGGCAGTGTTTTTATGGTCTTTTCTGATTTTTGAATGGTTAACGCTCTTAATCTGTTTTGCATTATCAATATACAGAGGGGCCCGAAAATGTATACACACTTCAACAGTGGTTATCTCTGCCCTTAAAAAAAAAAAAAAAAACAAAAAAAAAAAAAAAAAAATTTCCCAGTTGATTTATGGTATCAGTGTGTAGAGTGTATAGAGACGTGTATACAATAATACAGCTTTTATGCAGCTATTTTTCATGTTGAAGTGTGTATTCCATCTCGTCACCCTCAGAAACGAACTAAACATTTTCAAAATGAAATATTTCTTCATGTTAATTAGATAAATCGGCCGCGTACAAAAAAATAAGGTAATGTCAACTGTATTCATCTTTGCAGTGTGGACATGGATTTTTTGTTAGCGAAAATGGCCGATGCTCTGGTAAGACTCCCAGCCTTTACAGCTTGTTGTTCGGTGTCACTGTAACCCCCCACCCCCCCACCCACCCCAGACTGTGATGTCATCGGTCACTTGACTGTTGCAAATCCCCCACATGCACTCCATCATCCCTCTGCCTTGTAACTCCCAGATCACGATGAGTGTACCCAGTTTCCCTCTGTGTGTCCACGTGAGCGTCCTGTCTGTACCAATACATATGGGAGCTTCAAGTGCCGCTCAAAGAAGAAGTGCAACCAGGGATACGAGTCCAACGATGAGGGATCGGCCTGTGTGGGTGAGTAGGAAACTGCTGACTAGGGATTAATAAAGGAAAGAACTGTCATGAGGCCTTCCAACTGTCATGCTGCTTTAAGCTTTCATGAACTGCATCATTTTTTAAACCCAAGACTGTGGCACTTTTATAGCCAAAGATGACTGCCTACAGCTTTCCCATGCTGCTGCTTTATAGCTTCCAATTTTTTCTTCTTTCTTCTTTCCTTTCGTTTTGTGCTGTCGTACATGTTCAGATCTTCACTAAAATGTCATTATATTAAAATCCGTTCCATAAATGTTCTCAGAGTTCTCTCTGTGCTTTCTGCCTGCAGCTCAAGTAGCATACTTTGAGGAAAACAGATCTTCTGCTTTCAAACAGTGGCCTTCTCACTTCTGGGTACTGTCTCTAACTCTGCTCGCTCCGCTCACTATCTGACCTGCTGATGGCTCTACTTCTTCCTCGCCATCATCACTCCTCCTCTGCTGTGCATTCTCTCTCTGTCTCTTGCTCGCTCTCTCTCCTGTGTATTGGGAGTCGACTGTAAACCGAACTCTCTGTGGACACCCACCTCTCACCCTGACCCCTGCTGTCTCATTTTCTGCTCTAATACTAGTAGAATAGACACTGTGCATGCCCACAGGAACTTACAGGAGTTTTAAAGAAGAAAACAATTCTTTTGAAAAGAATTTCAAGAGGGGAGGGAAGATTCAACACACCAAACTGTAAGAAAAGCGTCACATGGCTGATGAAATAATGAAGTCTCATCAAATTGTTTGCTATACAGTTTGATACATTTAAAAGCCTGAGTTGGATTTTATTTTAGTGTAAAATATATAAAATGGTAACTCGGACACACACACAAAATAAATTTTATATATATATATATATATATATAACACACACAAACACATACACAGTGGTACCTCAGTACTCGAATTCAATCCTTTCCGAGCGCAAGTTGGAATCCTAAAAAGTTCGAGTTCTGATCGGAATTTCCCCGTAGGAAATATTGGAAAACCAATTAATTTGTTCCCGGCCCCAAAAAAAAAACTTTTTTTTTTTTTTTTTTTTAGCATTTAAACACAAAATGAAGAGGATAAAACAAAACTAAACACATCTAAGCACATTTTATCAAAACAGTAATTTGTAATGTAAGAGAATAAATGTATCCAAGGTGTGTCATGTAAACCACCTGGGCGCCTGCGTGGGGCACTCGCGTGCGTGCACGCACCCATTTGATGACTCTCAACAGTGCCGATACGTGCACATGCGTGAGGATTCAGGCGCGAGCTTGTTATTTGGTTTATGATTTAAAGTTTGTTACTTGCCTGCGTGCCTTTCAACTACAAGTTTGCCTGCCATCTCATGTCCTTTTGCCTGGAGCCTAAATAAAGCCTGAAATGGATTTTCACACCAGTCTGGATTTGTCACCTCACCGCTCTGACAGGGTAAAGTTAAAAAAAAAAAAACCCATGACACCTTTTTCATAAACCCAGACACAGCACTAATACCTTGAGTCATATATACTGTGCCATGCGGTCCATTGTTTATTTTTATTATTACTCTGTATTCGTAATTTTTTGGTGAGCAGTGGCTACCAAAATGATATAAAGTACACTGTATTACCTGATATTATTAATAAAAAACGCACCATCACCAACAAACGATGCTATCACAGTGAATGTGAGACTGAAGTGTTGCCCTTTGTTTCCGCTGAGAGACAGCTGAGTGCCGCGTGACTCATTTCCCCGCGCGTACAAGTTATCTTAGGTCGACGTTCATGGTTCAACTTCTGAGATTCAGATCGAGTTCTAGGTTATTTTTGTGCGATCTGGTTTGTTCAACTTTTAAGAAATTCGAGTTCTAGTGAGTTCGAGTCCTGTGGTACCACTGTATATGGGTTTCTGATAATTGGCAGGCTAACATTTAATAAAAATGGACCAACAAATTTACTGGTGTTGATTCTGTGACATTTACATCAGCGGTGTGATTTGCCTTTGCAAGCTTTAATATTTTAAATTAAAGTCTCCCCAATTATTATTTGCCGTAGACTTTTCATATAAAGGTGTGGATATGGTCATTTTATTTTGCTGTGAAATAAATAAATAAATATATAAATATATATAAAAAAAAAATATATATATATATATATTTATTATATTTGCTAATATGAAACGTATTAAAGGTCACAGGTTGTTCCTTGGGTGTAGGTTGTATATTGTTTGCAGTTTAATATTTAATAAAATGGATTAACAACCAAATTCCTGGTATTGATTCTATGAAATCTACATCAAGCATCTATATCAAGCATTGCAAGCTGTTTTATACATTGGCTTTTAGTTCAGAAGTTCTTCTTCTCCTCCTCATTATTATTATTATTATTGTTGTTATTATTAGCAGTCCAAGCAGGAAGTGCTTCTGACCCTATTGGAATTGGTAGGATTTTTCTTTTTCTTCTTCTTACAAACTTGTAAGTCATGGAAACACCAAACTTTTCATGTGTGGATTGCTTACTGTTCTATGTACGTTGGCAAGGATGGCCTCTGGGGGTAATGTTTGCAAAGATGGCTCAAACCCTGCAGATTTGCCATCATTGATTGATTGTACTTATTTGTTTTTCTTTAGTGCGCCTAAACCTTGGTGTTAGTGGGACAGAGTTTAAAGAGCTGAAGATAAATTTCAAGTGTACATCCAGCTAAGTTTACAGACGATGCAGATGTTTTTGTAATGATCAAACAAAAGTTTTCTTCTATTATCTAATGGTAACCTATTACGTAAGGAAATATATACTTGGCTATAGTCAGAAGGAAGAGAGTGGACTTAAGAGAATAGGCTTAGCTTGAAAATTTGAACACTTCCAGGTCCCTGTCTCCAAAGCTCCTGCCTGTAGAGGAGGCTGCTGTGCATGCACAAACTACCAACCATGGCAACTGAAAGCCAGGTAAACCGCATGGAACACAAATCTAAACAACCGGCTTACAGACTACATTTAAAGTAGTTGCACCCAGCATAATTTCCCATATCTGCAGAGATTTTTCTCTGGATTATTAGCTACAGCTGCCGAGGCTAGACGTTACTGCTGTGAAATGTCAACATTGCTGGCCAACAAGCAAGCAGAAATACATTTTTTCAACATGAAAAGTAATCTAGAGCAATATCTATTTGGCAGAAGAACTAGTACACACTTATTTCAGTGCATAGATGTTTGATTTATAACAGAAGCTGTCATGAATTGTGCTAAATAAGCAGTAAACCACTTAGGAAAACATTTAGCTATGAGAGCAAACACCAACCAGATACGACTATTGGGACACTTCACAAAGTTACGTTCAACAACTCGCAAATAAAACAGCACTAAGCAGTAGCCGTAGCATCAGGAGCAGACTAACTTTAGCCCAAGTGCGAGACATGAGATATGCACTGCAGAGTGTTCCTGTAACCATTTCCATCTTCGATTTGTGCTTAATTTTGAATTAAACACAGTCATACAGGTAATTTCCTGCCAAGCAGATATGCAGGTAACCCCACATTGATTTTAATTCCTTTTTAAAGAGATCACCCTTGACTGAGTGAGAAAATGAGCAGGGGAGGGGGGCTGACCACAGCGTTTGCATGAGCAGTGATTGACACTCCATCAGACACTCCCCCTGGCTCTTATTGGTTGTTTTGATGCGGGCACGGTGGATTCTTGCAAATGGCTTTAGGTGCACTGGGTGGTGTCAGAGGAGCCTGACTTTTTCACTGATCATTTGTCTCATGTACTACTGTCAGGCCATAGTGACAGTTTTAACAAATTGATCTTTCTAACAGTTATTTTTATATGGGCTACCTACTGCAGCTGAAGTCATTACAAACTCTCTTCTGTGACCATCTCTTCTGTGGTCACGCTTCTGTCTGTATTGAGGAGGCCACATATTGGGTTTTTTTGTTTAGTTTTTTTTAGGTTTAGTTTTAGTGAATTCAAACGTGATCTCTTCCTGGATGTACTCTGTCTTAGTGTCTTTTGAACACACACATGTTTCTCAGTGCATCTACTGTTTTTGTTTTCGTTTAAATTTGGGTCCTTGATCGCAGCTCAACAGTTTGTGCTCCTTTTGAAATCTTTCAGCAGGATGTGATGTGGACCGCCTTGGCTTTCTGCACACCATATTGACTAAACTGGAGAAACGACATGTGTTCATTTTATGGAAAATTAGCTTCTTTCCGAAGTATGCTAACATGAGTGACCCATGGGAGATAACAATCCTGCATCCTTCTATGCTGTTTTGTTAGATTAGTGCTGTAACCATGGCTGTACAGTGTGGACGTGGTCACATCTAACCTGAAACAGTGTCTTAACACCTTACCACTTGTAGCATTTGGACTCAAACAGGTTAGTGTCTCTGAAATTATACAGCATTCGTTATCCACTGAATGTTTGTTTAGTGGACTGGACAAGAGATACTGGTCCCCTTTAAGATTCGCAGGGACACATGTAGAGAAATTGTTGGCGACCGGGTAGCATATGCTCAGCCATCTGTTTCAGACAAGGTTACAGTGTGTAAAACTGCACGTTACAAGCACAAGAATCTCCACCAGGAGTAATCAAGTGAACTTTGTAAAGGTCCAATTATATAAAATTCCTTTCTCCCAAAGGTCTGGATAACATATCTGAACAGTGACCACAGTTCCCGTTTAACACTTAATCATTAACGATTAGTTTTGACAGTTGAGACAAGTGGTTGTTTTGTTTTGCACCGGGGCTGCATTATCACTTTTGACTAACACCATGGATGCATTTGCTTTGAACTTGAAACGGACAACACATACTTCTGTGGCTATTCATCCACGCATTCTGTTCTCATCATCACTGTTTTTGGTGCAAGCCATATCGTATCTCCTCTAATCAAAACAAAGATGGTAAATGAAATAAATTTTATTTAAAAAATCATGAAAACATGTCCCTTCCTCAATGATCTGCCTTCAGGTAAATCATATCCATAAATGTGAGTAATTTGGGCAACAGAGAATATGCTGTAGAAGCTGAGCTACTTCATATTTAAAAAAAAAAATAAATAAAAAAAAGGCACAGAATAATTCATATGTTGATCGGTTCTGTCTCAGTATTTTTTTTTTTTTAGTTTATGCTTAAAATATTTACCACTTTTTACATTTTTCAAATTAGACCTGAATCTCTAATACACTGATTTCGACTATACTCCCTCTCAATACATATGGTTTTGTTTAGATAGAAACATTTTGTTAATAAGTATGTTAATATCATTTCCAGTGCTATATGCTGAAGCCGGTTTCTTACACATGTAACATATGGCTACTTACTGATTTATTCAGCAGGGCCAAAATGAAAATCAAAACAACACGACCATGGTGCAAGTATCATAATTACATCTCTATTCACAGCATTCCTTAAATGCATTTTATTACCATTTTTCATATTCTATATATCATCTTTATATCATTTTAAATTGCGAGCTATATCCTGTTTCTCCACTCTAGCCAATGACAGCTCTAGTGTGATGTATGGCTTTGGGCAGCGATAGCCTGGTGGTTCTCCAGAAGTGGTCCATGGTATGTGGTGAAGGGTAAAAAAATTTATTTCCCGCTTCACGTTTTGTGGTTTTTGCTTTAGGAATCAAATATGGCAAAGGCATCAGCAAAAGCATCCAGCATTTCAATATGCTGTGTAAACACTGAGTGATTTCTTATATACGTATGTACTAATTAGAAAATAACGCATTTAACAATTACTTCAGAGCACGTAAAAATTCCCTAGAGACAGGAAAAATGTGTGCTAATATTTTATTAAAAATCTATTAAGCAAACATTGGTTCGGGTTATGCAAAAAAAAAAGTTCTGATTAAGTCTCAGTGGAGTGATAATGGTCATTATCTTGCAAATGAAATGTTGAGGTCGGCTTTTGGAATGAAACACTTCCACTGCTGAAGTTCAGGTTTTTAAGGTGTAAGCGAATGGAGAAAGGAGGCGAGTGTGTGCCCTGGAGAACAATAGAGAGAGCAGACGCCTAAATCTAGACTGTTTGCGTCTTTCACTTGTACTGAATAGAGATCTTTGCGGAATGAGCTGTTACTGACAGTTTCCCCTGTACGATAAAATCTAGAATATTGTATGGCTTTTTGTGAAGCATTTTATTTATTAATAAGGGTTTTTTTTGTTTGTTTGTTTTTTTTTGGAAGGGGGGTGTCCTATATAAAACATGACCCATGTCTTCAACAATGCCAAGCGCTGGCACACATGTAGGAATTTTGAAAGTCGTACAGGACTGTGTGTCAGGGAAATTTGACTAATAATTGGAGAATTGTGTGTGAAGATAGTGAGTGTGTGTGTGTGTGTGTGTGTGTGTGTGAGAAGCCAGATTAGGAAAGAATGGAGGGGGTGTGAGAAGAGAGATTAGATCTGGAAGAGGAAAGACTTCTCCTGCCATGATGTGAGGTCAGTGTCTGTCTGTTGTCTTTGAATGCAACATTAGACTCCTAAGGCTAGGTCAGGCCCTTTGATGGGGCGGTACGTTTTGGAGGCTGAAGAACGTGGGGTGCTGCTCTGGGCCATAAGCCATGTCTCCCATGGTTCAGAGCAAGCGGAACATACTGCTCACACCACTGACATACCTGTTTACCCAGGTGCTGTCCTCTGGCCATTGCTGGGCGATTGGCCAGAGAGGTAAACGACAGACATGGGGTCCAGGCATTAATGTTCCAGGGCACAAGTGAATCATGTCATTTCATTCAGAGGAAAAAAGCCCTATGGTTCTTTTCAAATATTAAAAAGTATTTCACAATCGTTTGACCTGCTGCTTTTCATCTGAGGTAGTCGGGGATGACGTGTCATTTTGGCTGTCGTAGTTCATTTTTCCTACCGTTTGATTCGGTTGGGATAAAGATCTGTCAAGACCAAGAAGTGACAAATCTGTTTTAATATTCATGCATAGAGAAGTGCAGTGTGTTTTTAAAAGTTTCACCGCGTCCACAAATGGCTTAATGCTTATAGCTGTTTACATGTAAAGTTTTAGTGACTGATAGGTCATGGGGAATGAGAATATGCACACATAGTGTGCATGAATATGAGGCGCAGTCGAATGGAAGGATGAATCATAGACTGGGAGGCATGTACTTTAGTACATGCAAGGGATGCATATAGAGGGGAAAGAACAGGAAAAAAGCTGAGGAGCAATCGCTTAAAAATCTATTAGGCAAACATTATTACAGGATATGCAAACTGTTCTGATTATGCCTCAATGGAGTGATAAGGGTTATTATCTTGGAAATGAAATGTTATTTTCAAGATAAAAAGAGGTCAGTGTGTGGAATGAGAGGCTTCCCGGGAGGAGGGGAGCTTGGGGACTTGAGGTGAAGGAAAGCCTGTTTCCTAAAGACAGCAGCCAAGAGGCACACCAAACATTTATCTAGTGTTCTCTGTGCTGTGATATTTTGAATTTGAAATAAGTTAAATTAAATCTCATTTTAAAGTTAGACCTCTTTTAATGGCTGTCCATACGGGTTGTTTTTCAGCATTCTTGTCTACCATGTTTACATGCTGACCTTTTAGCCAGTTATTAGCTGGAAATAAATAGTCGTTAATCGGCGCTGAAAGCGCAGGCGAGGAAAGGCAACAGTGGGATATTCACCCACTGAATAAAAAGTAATACTGCAGTTCAGTTATCTTGGTCAAGCTTGTCATTGAAATGATCGTAAACAATGAAGGATGTTTTAGCAATAACTCAGACTATGGTTTGTGTGGTGGTTTCTTTCCACAATGTGTGGTCCACTGGTTATTTTGAGATTTGCAAGAATTTGTTGGAGGTTATGAAAGGTTCAGCCTTTTCTCCCAGATACTTCATCTCTCTTATGAATCTCAGCACTAAAGGTCTCTAACAACAAGGCTTACTGCCACGTTCCTGTGTACAGTTTTCTATAGGCACAACAAAACTTGCGTCAGTATTTGAGGCTAAACTGTTCTAGCCAAGGACAACATGGTAAGCCTTCTGAGGGAAAGGGAATTTTGGGAGAGTCCCCAAAAAATTATACTAATACAGAGTGGGTGTAGGTAGAGAAAGATCAACATTGCACTAAACATAGTGTCTGCAAACTTGTTAATGATGGCTGGAAAGGAAAATTAAAAGTGTTTAAGGAATTTGATCAATGCTGCTGTTAAAAAGCGAGGAGCGTTAACTTGTTTTATACTAATGCGTTCACTTGTCAATGTACAAGGTTCAACTGAAACCCTGTGACAACAACAAAGGAACTGGTGAAGGAGCTGGAGACTTCCACTACCAAATACCTATGCACTACATCCACCATTAAGAGAGTCTGACATTACCATGGCTGGCACTCAAAGAAGAAGCCAGACTGAAGTTTGTAGTTGATCACCGAGGATGACCACTTAGCCTTCTAAATGAGTGTTCTCTGTTCGGGTAAAATAACAATGAACCTTTTTTGACCATAGTAACCAGTGCCATGTATGGAGGAAAGAGAAGGACGAGGCTTTTAGTCTGAAGGACACCATGTCGACTGTAAAGCATGGGGGTGGCAGCATCATGTTGAAGGGTGTTTTGTGGGAAAAGAGACTGGTGCACTTCAGAAAGCAGCATCCCGAGGATGACGGTTTATCTACAAATACTGAAACGACACCTCAAGATTAGGCAGAAAATTACAATTTGGTTGCAGATGGGGCTTTCAGCAGGACGGTGATCCTAAACAGATCCCTATTATATACTGTGACCATCACAACGCCCTGAGCTGAATCCCTTAGAAAAATTCTGGACTGAACTGAGTGAATAAGTAAGGATGCTCACAAACCTGACTGAGTTACAACTGTTCAGTCAGGAGACATGGACAAAAAAAATCTGGTAAAATATTGCGAGAAACTTGTGGAAGGCTTTCCAAAGAGTTTGAAGTTCAAGCAATTAAAAGTCGGTGCCACCATATATTTACAAAGTGTATGTAAAGAAAGCAAACTAAAATCTTCCTCTTCACTATTATTTTAAATGACCTCTTATGGAAATAATGTAAAATGTATAGTAATATGAAATGTGTCAGTACTTTGTTTTCGCGTACCGTATAACTTTCATTTCACTCCATCTGTATATAACTCTAATATGCCTTACCCCTTGCAACTTGTACTTCATCTGTAAATATCACATTGCCAGCAGCTTCTTTTATTATCTGTATATATTTTATGTTTACTTTATAACCACAAATAACATGCACTCTCCCTTGTGCATATTGCCTCATCAGCACCTTACTCTACTATTTGCATTTTCTGGTTCGATGTAAAACTGAATTTTATTGTACTCATACCTATAATATTCACAGTGACAAAATAAAGTTGAATCGAATCTTATCTGAAAATGTGTGTCATGTTGAAAAAATTTGTTTGTATAATGCAAACTTTGGCCTCTCCCATTATTTATTTTGGTCTGCTTAAAAAGATTGTTTAACCACAAACAAATAATCAAATTTTCTTTCTGTTCATTCTTCTTGAAGGATCAAAAGGGTTCTACTGTCACAGCAGAAAAAGATTATTCTTTAGTTATGAAGTCACTGAATAATTCAACAGGAATCAATGTTCTAGCTGTTGGAATCATTTTTTATTCCACTAGGCTGTCATTGTCTCACAACTGTGGAACATCTAGTCTTGCATCAGTAAAAATAATAAAACTAATTGTCATGCTGGAGAGAAGCTGAATTCTGATGCTTCATCTCCAAATATTGAGGGTGGAAGAGACATCTACTAGTTTTTATTACACATGGTTACGTATTTGGGTAGTTTGATTTTAGATATCTGGAGATACTTTGGTTTTTATTCGTTCAATTAAATAAGGTCTGGTTGTTAAAATCCCTTTATCAGCCATTACAATGGGGGAAAAAAAACTAAGTTCTTTCAACACAGAGAAGAGACACAAATCAGATAATGGATATAAAAATACACAAGCAGTTAGAAATACCATTAGGTACAATCTTGGCCAAAAAAAAAGCAGTTAGAAACTGTTGGTCAGTAATCGGACCCATAAGCACACTGTCTCCACACACACACAAAAAAAGTGAGGAAGATGGTGAAGAAAGGAAATAAAGCCCAATGATGATAGTTTTAGAACGGCACATTTTGATTCTTGTTGCTGTTAAGTTCCAAAATCAACTTTTCAAGCATCGCAAGAAAGAAGCCCTTCCAGATAGCACATCAGAAAAAAATTTTGTGCCTGAACTTCACTGCTAGGGTGGCATCATGTTTTGTGGACAGATGAAACCAAAATGAAACCTTTTGGTCGTGCAAATAATGTTTTTTTTTTTTTTTTTTTTTTTTTTACATAAAAGGGAATTGCGTGCCAGGAAAAGTACACGACGCTCCACTGTAAAATATCGTGATGAATGATTGATGCTTTGGGCTCTTGTAAAGATTGATGGCATCATGAATTACGCTAAATACCAGCATATTTCAGCACAAACCTGGTTACTTCTGCCAGGAGGTTCATACTTTGCCATATATACTTCCGAAACAGCAATGTGGTTAAATAAATAAAAATTAAAAAAAAATCAGTATTTTTCAGTGATCATTTCAGTCTTTATATTGGCACTGTACATTACAACACACTTAGTGCTGTTATTTTCTTCAGGGCAGGTGTAACAAAATTTTAATTGCTAGATAGTGCCAATAATTTTGAAGCCAATGTTTTGTTGAAATATTTCCTAAACTTTAACAACTTATGTGGTATTATTTTTATATATTCTTATTTGCCCATTTTCATTAAAGGCACCATTAATTTCAGAGGGTATTGTATCTGTTGTGTAAGTATGATGTGCATTTGGAAATGGGAGAGAGAAACAGGCTTGATCATGTATAAAAGAGAGCCTTTTCTCAGTTTGAACAGAGCCACTGTTGTGTGATGGAGCAGTAAAAACACTGGAAGCTCTTGTCAGCTGTCCTAAGTTCCAGGAGTGACCTTTTGCTACAGGTGTGTTGTTCCTATTAGAGAACTCAAATCTGTTTCTTTAGGGTCACATGACCCCAGGAGGCTTATCTCAACAGTTTATGAGAGGGCTCTGACTGATGAGTTGCTTTGTATGTTTCACTTTCTTTCATTCTGATATCAAGGACAACATAACTCTCCGTCTTAACTATATAGAGTAAGTTTTCACATAAAAGTGTCCAACCCCCCCCAAGATTTAATCTCCATGCTAATGTCAATTCACTTTAGTTCTACTTGCCATTGCAAACACATTTGAGGTCTTTTCCAATCACACTAGAGCCAGGTGACCATCTTCTGAGCGAACGTTCTGGATGAAAGCTGCTAAAATGTCATCATTCTAAAGAACAAATAGCATCTACTACTGCCGAAATCATAGACATAACCTTCAGTTCCTGGCATGGCGTACGTAACTGTCAGATCAAGGACAATATCATTTCCTCTAAAAAGGAAATATATTGCTTCCTCCCTCCCCACTAACTGTGGTTAATGTCAGGGAGAAGAGACAGATTCTATTTTGGGGTTGGTTTGATTTTGCCCTGAGGCACCTTGCCTATAGTGTGAATGTGTCTGTCCCTCATTACATACAGCACAGAGCTAAATTCAGATCGTTTCTATGTATGAGCTACTTTCTGTTGCTGTTCTAGACAGGAGCATAAGAAACTGGAATCACACAGAAGTACTGGAACACAACAGCCTTTTAAAATAATTTTTCTTTTCGTTGAAATTTAATAAGTTATCACCAAAAAACAATCAGCAATCAAAGTTTGTGAGAATATGGTTATGTTTTTATGAGTAGCACTGAAGGATTCAAATCTAACTCGAGACCCACAGTCCTACTTATAAAGACATAAGCATTCTGGTGTTTGACTCAAATTGGATCTCCAGACATTTTCTGTATTGACTTTGAATTGTCTCAGAATTATTGGCATTTGTACTTGGACTTGTCTCCATCTTGGCCGTTGGTCTCACTAAATATTGTTTTAGTCTCAATCATGGGTTTGTAAAAATAATTTTTGTGTTGCCTTTTCTTTCTGCATGCAGAAAGTTTACCAAGAAGTATTCCATCTTCTAGGAAATATCGCCTAATCGGTAGAATTGTGCATGAATTAATAAACCAACTAGCTGAAGTAAATGCTTAGACTTGAAAAAGGATTTCATAGTTTGCGGTCTCGCTCTTCACTTGGCCACCTAAGATAAAGACTCTGTCTTAACTCAGTCTAAGCTATGGTCCTCGTCTTGCACGTGTGTTGGACGTGATGTTCTTGACTCTGGCCTGATTTGCAAGCTTTTTTTTTTTTTTTTGTAAAACCTACTATGAATTCTGTAAATCATTATATGTGAATGTAATGTAAAATAATGTGCTACATAGTATAGAGAATATCCCCTAAACCTGTATAAATGTTAACAGTTGCATGCCTACCCCTTCATAAAGCATGTGACTTGTCTGCCTATATAACACATTCTAGTAGCATCCCCTTGTAAGTCCAGAGAAAATATTATAATGTACTATGCAATGCAACATTATGATGTCAGATACATATGAATTTTAGCATGTCATTTGTCAATGAAAGACAAATGCCAGTGATTTTGCAGACATTCACTTTGTATTTCAGAAATCAAAATAATTTAATATTTCCATCGAATATTAAGATTTTCAGACTTTTACAATAGAAAAAACAGGAAAGAATAATCTATTGCTACTCCAGAAATTGGATTTCTCTTATTATATATAAAAAATAGCAAGTAAACTTTCCCGATAAAATCCTTGTTCAGTAAACATGCGAAAAATACAGTGCCCTCTGCCGTATCTTATTGACACCCATAATGAACCGTTTATATTTAAAAAGTGATTCAACAAGCACTATTTTGAGCTCAAGAACATTGTTTTTTTTTGTAGCTTTAAGAAATAGGGGTTTTGCAATGTACAGATTATGCCCCAGGAAAACAGGACATGGTTAAAGGCAACAACAAATTTCCTGGAGCCTGCAAATGAACAATAACAGACTGACAATTTGTTGGCATTTATTCCTTAAAGGTATCAATAATTCTGGCAAATACATTTTAGAAAGAATACACAATTATTTCAAAAAGTAGTTCTAATTAGAGTTTTTTGTTAGAACAAAATAAACAATTTCCTTTGCTGGTTGACTGAAAAACTAGAATTGATGTATAATGTGCAAAATAAATCTATTTTATATACCGTATTTTGTGAAGGGTGCCAATAATTCAGGAGGGCACTGTATATAAAAAACACACCCAAGAGATACTCTCACCGTATACATGTATATACAAAATGAAATTCTCGAGCTCAAGCACAGGGAAGACCTTTTCTTAACTATGGGACAACACAGTTTTTACTTGGTCACTGAAATTGACTACTAGTCCAACAGAAGGTATTTCATGCGACTATAGTGCAAGTCATATTTACAGCCAGCTCGCTAGCTACCAGTTGCTCAGCACCAGGCTGGGTATCTCCATAGTGATGAAACATGAAAGCAGCAGGCACAGAAGGGTGCACGATAGAGCACTAGTCATCTAATGGCAAGCTCTGAGATGAGCACCGGCTTACCATGAAGTCTTGTTAAAAAAAAGAAAGAAAGAAAAAGGTAAGAAACAATAAGTAAAGAATGTGGAGTGGGCTTTAGGGCATCCAGGTGAGAACCTGAAAGCATGAACAACAGATATGTGATATAAGTGATACGTGAAGAAACCCATACTTAATGTCCTGAGGTAAACATGATGACATCATGGTTTTTCATGCAGAATTCCATTTACGTGCAGCTCATTAATGTATATGTGTATATTTCACAACTGTACTTTTCAGTCTGAAATTGGCCCTGGCAGATAATGCTACATTTGGAGCAAAAGGGAAAGAATGAACTTTTTTTGTTTTACTACCTATACATTCATGAGTTAATCCTCATCATCCTTATGTTTCATGAGTTTATTTTCAGTTCATCCTGGTCAGGGTGGTGGTGGACCTCAAGCTTATCCTGGGAAAACTGGGTGCAATGCATGCACATCTGTCTACAGATTCATTAACACCGAAGGGGACTTTAGCACAGCCAGTCCACCTACTGGTGTATTTTTGGAAAGAGGGAATAAACTGGAGAACCTAGAAGGAACCCAAATAGATATGGGACAACATGTGCAAAAACTCCATACAGTCAGTAACAAGGGCTCAGAATTGAACCAGGGACCCTGGAGCTCGGAGTGGTCAACGCTACCTATTGTACAAACACTAATTTTGGACTAACTGAACAAATTACACAAGCATCAGTGCCTTAATCTTCATTAAACAAATGGTTTATCCAACAAAGCCCAATATTTGATTACCTCCCAGTATTTCATTGTGATTGGGTTTTAGCCATTTGACTGTTAATGTACTCCTATAGTTAGAGTAACAACATGTTGCATGACCTAACCTTTGGATTACAGACAGATGCCTTGACATTCATCTTTTCTGCTAAGGATCTCTTGACACACTTCTGAACAGCCAAGCAATGAGGTACCAAACATACTGCATGCAATGCCTCACAGGTGGAATTCTATTTAGATAGTTTTCTCAGCTCCAAAAACAATGCTGTTTATGTTTGCCTAAAACATTTGCCTCATTTATCTGCAGAATATTGTTCCAATATTCATGTGGAACACAGTTCTACTCTTCAGTAAACCACAGATGGTCGACAGTGTTGTCTTTGGAAAGCAGTCGGTTTCCTTTCTACCCGCTGTAGCCATTCAAAAGCATCATACTTGTTTTGTGCTGTTCTTTTGGTAGACCAACCAACACAAATATCTTCAAGTGTATGATACTGCTATGCTAGGTTTCTATAGTGTTCTACTTGTAGGTAATAGCAATGTTACTGAATCTTCCTAAGTGTGAACTGACTGAAGAATACACATTTAGATGTAGTTTTGTAACCATTTTCAGTCTTCCAGGTTCACTGTAGAACCCCTGGGGTCATATTCGACCCTAACTTTTATTCCACTCTTATATTCAACCCACTCATTGGCTGGTAGACATTAGTGAACATCCCAGGAGGTCCCCTAAGACCATTTCACAATATGTTGTAGGAAGGGATTAATTAAAAAAAAAAAAAAAAACACCTGTTTTTGGGTTCACTGAGTCTATTTATTCATTTTAGCCAATGGAGATATTTTCCTATTATGATAGGGTGGTCTGGGTTTTCCTGGGTTAAAGATTGCTCTATGAAATATTATGTTTAATTAAGGCTTATTTGTCCTACTATTGCAACTCCAGGTCCCAAATTCATTAATCTGTGTGAAGTTCCCCTGGTATTAGATGGACTGGTTATAATAAACTGCCCTAGATGCAAATGAGTGTGTGGGACCCATTCAGGGAGAGACCCTGCCTTACGCCAGGTGTTCCCAGGACAGAACTCTGGAAGATGAATGAAAATCAGGTTACATGCTATTCATGCAAGAATTCAGATATTACATTGGGCAGTCTGTACATCAGAAATGAGAATTTGAATAGAAAGAAAAAAAGAAGAATGACTGAGAATCTCTGTAATGCGACGTCCGGATACACTTGCCTGATCAGCTTCTCTTTTGAATATGATTTGAGTAAACAAACTGTTGTTTATATGACAAATCCCTTAAATACCATGCCTGGCTTCAGCTTACTCAGCCTTATTTTGTGGTGTTCACGAGCCCAGTGCCTCTAAATACCAAATGCGATCATATCTTAATCCATTCTGTCTCTGATGGATTCCATTATATTTCACCCTGGAAGTAAATATGTGTAAATCACAATGCCTTTATGACTGTTTTCAGGATTAAGCTGCTGAGTATGCATAAAGACATACATAAGATGTTCTGCAAGTTTCAGCCTAGAGCTATCATTAATGCAAAACTGACTAAGACGGAACCATTACACATGAGGCAGCTGTTCTGTTGGAGAGCTCATATTCAACATCCAGCTGCTGATTCAACATCCTCTGAATTTTATCAGCTAAATGTAGCTTATCTGATGTCCAAACATACACACACTCATTCATCAACCACAATTCAGCAGACAAGCCAAAATTACTGGTAGCTTTCATCTCATGGAGACAAAAGGTCCTCCATGGGCTAAAGCTCGCTTGCATACCCAATGAGCTGAGACGCGGGGAAAACTTGATCCACATGGGCTCGCTGCCCACACCACAGAACAGCAAACCACTGAGCCACAGGTGAATGGCAGAGTTGGCCAAGGGAACAGAAGCCTCAAGCACTGCACAGGATCAACAGTGGCAGTGCTTCTTAAAGAAGACCAGACAAGAGCATGAGGAGCGCTTGGCCATCATCCAGCACTCAACCCAGCTGCCAAATGCATAACAATGTCCAATTGACAAGAATAGATAGAAATCTAGTGGGCACACTTTAAGAGATATTTTGCTCATAATACATAAGTAGACTTCTGCTCTCTAATTCAGCATTTGTGGGAAATAGTGTATGGAGCTCAGAGATCATGTGTGTTGCTAATGGAAACACAGAAGATGATGAAAAGATGGGAGTTAGGGAGGGTTTGTGAGCATACTGTGTGAATTATGTGATAGCAAAGAGAGAGGAGGAGGGAATAAGTGGCTTTGACATTCTCTTAATTCAGAATCTGGTGCTCTCATGTTTCAACATGCGAATCTTGGCGATCCCTTTGGCCCCGTGGTACCCGTACTCCTGGTGCTGTTCCTCCAGTCATCGAGCACTGCAGCCAGATGCAGAGCTGCCACTGGAACTGGAGCCTGTGGAGCTGCGATCCTCAAAGACAGAGATCTCTATCTGAACCATCACAGTCAAGGGTTATAATAGCACATACAGAATTCTTTATGCTGAATGCACATGATATGCAGTAAAATTCTTTGAATCATTTGCATTACTTTGGGTGATTTAATGTGTGTTATGGACAAATGTGTAATTCAGGCATTTCACTCATTGTCTAATATTTGAATGTGAGTAAGAAATAAAACATGGTGTGCTGTTATAGGAAAATGATCCAAGCAGCGTCTGTGTGACACGGCTATTTATTTATTAGTGACGTGTCATGTTTTAACCATTTATAATTTCCATTTACAGTGCATCCGGAAAGTATTCACAGCGCTCCACTTTTTCCACAATATCCTATGTTACAGCTTTATTCCCAAATCAGTTAAATTCATCTTTTACCTCAAGATTCTACAGTATTCACAGTGTTTGCTCAACACTCTGTTGATGCAACTATGGCAGCAATTACCGCCTCAAGTCTTTTTGAGTATGATGGTACAAGTTGGCACACCTATTTTGGAGCAGTTTCCCCCACTCTTCTTTGCAGAACCTCTCAATCTCCATCAGGTTGGATGGATAGCGTCGGTGCACAGCCATTTTCAGATATCTCCAGAGATGTTCAATTGGGTTCAAATCATGGCTCTGGCTGGGCCACTCAAGGACATTCACAGGGTTGTCCTGAAGCCACTGCTTTGTCATCTTGACTGTGTGCTTAGGGTCGCTGTCCTGATGGAAGATGAACCTTCACCCCAAACTGAGGTCCAGAGCGCTCTGAAGCAGGTTATCAACGATGTCTCTGTACATTGCTACATTCAT